>PVJI01014101.1:0-45402 GCA_004026765.1 Micronycteris hirsuta
ACTGCTATAAAGGACACATGGACAAAACCAAGGGGGAGGGGGGAAGCAAGGGAGGGAGGTGGCTTTGCCTGGGGTGGGGTGGGGGGAGGGTAAATGCGGACAACTGTAATTGAGCAACAATAAAATAATAAAAAAAAAAAAAAGAAAGGTAACTAGTCAAACTCTCATTTAAGTTCATGATCTAATCTGCATCTCAACTCTTACCCCTCTCACTATTTCCTTAACAGACCCTCAGACCCTTCTCACCCCCAAGTCCCACGCACCCTGGCCCCTCCTCAGGCTCTTACGCCTTCACGCTGAGGTCTCCCTTCCCTTGAAGGCTCAAGTCCCAGTCTTCCTGCACAATAAATACCCTTGCGATAGCCCTGACCCCGATATCCCTGCCCCTGCATTTGGGATTTGTCACATGCTCATTTTCACTCATTCTCGTTTCCCAAGCTATTCTACAAGGCTTTGAGGGCAGAGACTCGCGTAATCTCATCACTGGGCACACCACCCTGGATGCGGCAGATAGCTGGTCAGTTTCTTGACTGTAAACATCAGCTAAGTCCACATTATATCCAACAGGAAAGGCAACAATTACTAGTACTGCAAATGAGGAAATCACCTGACTTTTGAAAGACTGCATTGAAGTTTTTTCCAGGAAAGCAAACAGTTTTACATTAACTTTTAATTCTCTGAGAATGCTGGATTTAAGAGGATGGCAAATATAATGGTTGCTTAAGGACCCAACTGCCAGACATGTCTTCAACCTCATTATTGTCATTTTATCGCTTCCCTATAACTCTTGACCCAAAGCAGCCTCATTTCTCCAAGCAAAAAGGCAAAAATGTTTCTCAGCAGTGTTTGGCAGGAGAGGGAGTGCTACAACAGCAGCTTCAGTTCCTGGCGTGGCCGCTTGATGGAGCCCTACTACAGAACAGGCCAGGAGCAAGCCCAATGACGTCGCAGCACACCATTACTCGGCTCGTAAAAAAGCCCTGGGGACACACCATTTTCTGGCCCTGCAAATTCCATGTTTTGTGCAGGTTCAACCAGGGCCTGTACTTTGCTTCCAACAAAGAAAATCCCACAAAGGGACAGCAGGCAAAATAAATGTCCAAGCCGAAACTAAGTCAGTTGGTTCTCTCCAGTTTGAAGTCCTGTGGCTGAACTACTATTCTTGTTTTGTGCTCTTCAAAGCACTTTCACTACAAAGGGAAAGCGCCGCTGTGCTCACCCCAGCGGCCCTTCACTTGCGTGCTGTGCGGCAGGGGCACTTTCTCCCCAGTTGCTCTAACGGTTCCGACACAGTCAAACCTCATTAAGTACAAGCCTATTTGTTTAAAGAAAGGTATGCTCTACTGCTTATGGGTTTATATAGAGCAAGTGCCCAGGAAATAATCTATTTGCAAAAATGCACTATAATTCAAAATAGCCAGGATTTTTTTTTATCACATTCCTGTCTTACTTCCTAAGTCCACAAATAGAACTTCTTTGAAGTCAGTGGGAATTACAACACGGCAGATATATAAAGTATGGGTGAAAAGTATGAATAAATTATACACTGCTTATGTTCTCTTAAACCTTAAAATTTAATTTTATGTCATTTCTGCTCAATCTATGAATTCTCCCTAAAATATATTAAGGTACTAAAGCAATGTTGGCTTTTTTTCTGACTGAATTACTTTTTATTTAGCATTTGGGCATCTATGTCTTCTACAATCACATTTTCCAGTATTACGATTTTATGAGGCAAGGGTATTAACACCCTAGTTGCCTTATAAATAAAAAATATTTAAAATATATTACAAAATAGCAAGAGATCATTAAGTAGGGAATCATTTTCAAATTTCTATATTCTGGCTTAGCCTCAGAAATCACACTGCCAGTGCTGGGCTCCTAGAAACCTGGGTTCTAGCCCCAACTCTCCCACTACTAAGTATCTAAGCCTCAGACTCATCACCTAGGAAATGATGACCACAAACACATGCTCTAGCAGTCAATGAAAAAGGAACTGGCATTTTCAATCTAATTTAGGCTTCTGTTTAGTTTCTCCACCTTTCTAACAGTGAAGTAAATGACCTGCATGATTCCCCTCAGACCACACACTTGTGGGGTGGGGCGGGAAGCAGCCATATCGTAAGAGTAGAGTGCTCTTCATGAAGTCCTAATGGCTCGGAAACAGAGATGATTTCAATAGGGCTGGCCCTTCCATCAGTAGAAACAACTGGTCTTTAAAAAATGAGAATGATGTTGAAAATGTATAATCTCAGTTTTCAGTTTCCAACACTACTTTTGAATGGTGGGAGGGCAGAAAATGAGTGAACAGCAAAGTATATCATATACGCTAAGTTCACCCCTGAGGTGAGTGCCAAACTTCATCTGCGTTAAGTGGAACACAGCTACAAACAAATCAACCAAACACGGCCAAGAACAGCCCGGACTTGTGTGTCCTTTTACGCCTCAGGAATTCATGTAGACGGTCCCCAATTTATACAACAGTTCATGTGTGAATTGGCTGTTCAGAACTTTAAACACATTTTCCCATGAAAATAAAGCTATTTATACATCTTGGCAAAGAGCCCAGGGTAGCTGTTTAAATAGGCTTAGTTAACCCATAATGGACCAAGAATCTCAGCCCAGGGTACTGGGAACACATCTCCCCACATGGGACAGGCAGTGGGAACCGGCCTTCGGTCAGGTGCAGGGCGGACGGAAGGGAGACAGACAGGGGGAAGGATCATTCAGGATGGCAACAGCAGGGTGGGCGCGAGGCAGGAGGAGTGTGGTCAGAGAAGGATTTACCACAGAGCTGATGGGGTTCAGGACATGGGACCTCAAAATACGTCACCTTGGCACACTGAATATTTTAAGCTGAAGGAACCCTTTCCCCAGGTTTACATGCTAATAAACTTCTATTTGGTTTTCTCCTATTAAACTTTTTTTCAGGGCTCTCAGCAGAAAACTCAGAAGGATAGAGTGAAAATTATTTTTCCTCCTCTACTAACCACAATCAGTTAAGAGTGCTGTCTCTTTCCACTCCTACACTCCACTATATGCCCCTCTTCTCAGGTGACACTCGATTTACTAGCTGAAGGGAAGTTGATTTAAACGTACATTTGCTTTGCGTTGGTGGGAAACGCTGATGTGTTCACTGTACTTTCTGAGTAGAATTATTCTAGGCTTTCCCGGTATAAGGATGCTGAAGGGTTCAGAACGGGCTTCCCTAAGATGTGCCACTTTGGCGTGTGGATTATTTGGAGCTGAAAGCAACTAAGACACTGTGGGCTTAAGAGGAATGTTTATCACCCGCTTAAAGAACCTAAATTAGGGATCTTGCCCAAAATAGTTATCACCAGAAATAACTTTGTATGGCCTACCTGTAAGGCAGGATAAACCTCTAACTACTAAACATCTGAATCGCCTCCCTCCCCTCTGAAGACCCCAGGAACCTCACCTCACCCCTGGCTCAGAGTGCCACATGTGTCTCCTTTTAACTACTTCTCCCTGATCCTCTCACACATGTGGTGTTCCCATGCACACACACATAATTAAGGGTGCTTATTTTCTCTTGTTAATCTGTCTCATGTTGATTTGATTATTACATCAGCCAGAAGAACCCAGAATGGTAAAGTCTCTACCCTACAATGGCTTCCAGGAATATTCCTGCTCCCCACTAGTATGTCACACAAACAGATTGCTGGGGCTCCCCTTTCTCCTCTACTCTTCAAAGTTCTTGGCTGGGGCCCCTGTAAGAAAGGACAACACAATAAGGCATCATGAAATGTTACTGTGATAAGGTTGAGTATCACTGAATCTAGCGCTGGATTATGAGAGTAACGAAGAAGAAACACAGTTAAACAAAGTCTGAGATGTACAGAACCAGAAGCTATTCTGAAGAAAATTCTCTCAATTAAAAGGCATAGAAAAACCTACAATACACCACTGATCGAGTTACTTCATACACTAGGACTCACAAAACGGTGCTGCCCCAGGGCCCAGCTCAGTCAAAAATCTAACCCTAAGTCAGCTTGCATTTACGGGAAACGCCTCGCTGTCCAATCGCAATCCTCCAACTCAGCTTTCACTGGCTTACCTTACCTAGAAAACAGGACTCCTCAGCCTCGTAAGAAAATCACTGACCTCCTAGCCAATCATGCCCCGTTTCCATGTTGCGTTTGCTGACATTCTATAAAACCTGCTCTTGTCCAAAACCCCTTGGGAAGAGTGCTCCGATGCTTGTGAGCCACTGCACTCCCCAATTCATGGACTGTTTTCCCCTCAGCAAAGAACATCAAACTGGCCACTAAATTGCATTACTTTTGTCATTTGACACCACTATAGGGAAGATATCAACAACAAAGCAGTTAATGAGGGTTGTCAATTAAAATGCAAAGGTATTTAGGCTTATTCACTGCAGGAGAAAATTTCAAATGCCTTGCAATCTACAGCTCATATAGTAAGGAAACTTTGAAGACATGTTTCCAAATTTGACAACAATCCTAAACTATACATGACATGAACAATAAGGAGTTGTACAGTGGAATGAGAAGGAGCAGGGCTGGGGGACAATTACCAGATTTCAGCTTAAGGTAAACCGTAGTTAACTGACATGAGGAATCTACGTAAGAGTCAGGATGGAAAGTCAGTCTTGTTTTGCGTAAGTGGAGTTTCAGATGAAAAGGGGATATGAGTAGAGAAGTTGCAGTCAGAAACATGTATCTGCCAGCTACTAAAATACACAGAAGCTGGGAGAAGATGAGATGACAGAGAGGAGTGACGGAGTACGGCACTGGGAAAAGAGGAACAGGAAGAAGGGGGTCACTTTAAAAATAACAAGAGTAATGAGGAAGAAACACTGTTTCTTCTGGTAGAAAGACAAGAGGAAAAATAAAGGAGTCTGGTGTCCCTAAAACCATGGGAAAGTGAGTGTTTAGGGAGTGGTCACCAGTGCCAGATACTTCAGAGAGTTCAAATTTAAAGAACTGAAAAATATCATTGGGAGGGCAGCTTAGTCAGCTATGACCCCATGACAACAGCTGCAGCTCAGTGGCAAGGCCGGGAGCTAATTTCATGCATTGAAGAGTAAAGGACTTCTAAGCTTCACAGGACAGTTACCCTGTCACCTAGAAAACTAATCTGTAAAAACACAAATTGCCGGGAAAGACCTTTCCACTCATTTCTTTAACCGAGTCTTCTAGGAGCTCCTAGGAAACAGGTCCAGACGAGGCTGCATCCATTTGCATCACACTAGCCGAGCCAGAGTCTCCATCCTCCGCCTCCTCCACTTCCCAACCCACAATTCCTTCAAGCAAGTAAAATGCAGTGTTTTTTTCCTCCTCCGCATCGCCCCTCTAACCAAACAACCTAGTCAAGTGCAAATGGAAACCCAAAGTCCGCAGGGGTAGTGAGGGCAGAGAAGGGCCCGCAGGTGGGTGGTTGGGTGAAGAACAAGCAGGTGAAGGCATCTGAAAAAAGGAAGTTGTTATAATTGCTGAAATAAGCAAATTGGGGGAAGAAGGGGTAGTGCCAATGTTTTTAAGTTTGAGCTTTTCTAATTGTATAAACAGAATTAATCAGTTACATAATTTACCGTTATTTGACAAAAGTTTACTGTCATAAAGTCTGATCTCAAAAAGGAAACAATGAAAAGCATTCCTAAATTGACTGCATTGAATTTCAAGTATACACAATTTAAAAGTAAAATTTATTTTATGCTTCAATTTCTAACATTTTCTAATATGTCTGTTTAACAGAGTAAAGTACAATTCCCCAGCGAGAGATGAATTTCAGGCAGAGCATGAAATATTCAAGGTGGACCATGACACGGCTAATAAATATAACCACCAGATCAACTGCTCTAAAAAATATATCTGGTGTAACCACTTTTAAAAAAACTTCTATTCATTTTGAGAGCCCTAAGTTATCTATGTGTTCCTACTGAATAAATCATAAAGAAACTATGGATGGACAGGTAAGACGGAAACAATTTGATCTGACATTTTCTAGTGATACCACAGTGTGGGCAAAATGACATTTTATATAACATCAATATTAAATTATTCCCTTGGCTCGCGGATGCTCAATTTGTTGCAAAAATTAATTATGTAAAAAAGGAAAAGGTAAAACACCATCAAACTCTTAGAAGCTTTGTCTTAACTTCAAAACACTTTTTGTCATTAAAAAAAAATCCTATAAAATCTTCCAAGGGGATGATGGGTGTTTTTATCATTGCTTGGTTTTTTTCCCATTAACTGGTTAGAAAAACAGAATTTAAGTCCTTAATAACAAACACTGGCCTGCTTTGTAGACTGAAGAGTGCCTTAATGCCAATCGCTAACAGAAAGAGAAAATTATTGATTACAGAAGCCAAAATATGCTCCACCAATCACATTAAATAGTCAAATTGAAAAAAGCCACTTTGGACATTGGAACCTCTGAGTCTATGTATAATAAAATCCCACTATACTAGTAATTTGTTCATGTAAAAGTATTTTACACAGTATTTTAAGGTACTCACCTCTCTCATGTGATTCTCATAAGAAAGTAGTTGGAAAGGTAAGCCATCATTACCACCTACATGTAGTAGTTTCAGTAAACTGAAATTCCTTAGAGCACCAAGGCCAAGGTCTGCCTCACTGCCACTAGGAACAGAGGCGTCCTAAGGCCACCGCGCGCGTGGGACTGCGGCAGGTATCTGTGATGTGAGCTAGTGAGGCTCTTCACAACGGAGTCACTGCAGTTTGGTTAACATGTGGCCAAATCAATGAACAGACCAACTCAATATAATATATAATCACCTTACAAGGTATGAACTTTTCCATTTCTCAAAGCTCTCCTAACAACCAGCACTGTCCTACGCTCAGTGCCTTGGAGGAAACCACAAAGAGACTGTAAATAGCGTGCTTGTGGTCACCTGATTCGTTAGCAGCAGAGTGGAGAACAGAACACCAGTTCCCCAGTTCCAAACCATTAGTGCTTAAATAAAAGATAACACAGTACCTAAAAGTCACCCAATAAACCAACAATAAAATGGGCACACATCTGTGTACCTGAGAAGACACAGCTAGATCTGTTTCTAAATTGTTTTCTTCAGGGTACTAAAAAAAAAGGAGAGCGAGCCCTGAACCGGCAAAAGGAATGACAGATCTCTGACTGCACACAGTCATGCAGGCATAGAAAGTCTAATGTTTCTAAGGAAAAAACAAAACAATAAAGCATCGATGTTAATGCAGAGCCTACAATAATAATAAAGTTCTAAAAATCTTGAATTAGATTTTTGCAAGGTTATTAACTAGGATGAGTCATTAGAAAAATCTATGTGGTAAACTAATTTAATTTAAACAAAATGTTTGACCAAAGTGGCAACTTCAAGAAAGATAAGTCTCAAAGCTTCAAAAATAAATAGTGTTGACCTTTAGAATAAATATTTGCTTTGAATTCTATGATAAAGGGTAGCACCTCATTAGACGAATAGCCTTCACACTGCTTTCAGAAACACAGCTATTAAGCTTTCATTAAATGCACTGCTCTGTAACTCCACACATTAAATGCGAGGTACGATATTTCACAACAACAGGAGTATAAAATGACACAGACTTTAGTTATTTTACCCGCATATCCTTAGCAATCAAAAAACCAAGTTATTGTAATTTATTAAAATTTGACCTACAGCTCTCTCCCTCATCACAATCATTAAACAGTTCTTAGCGCCTGGTTTTCTCACCAGAAAAAATCATCAGTTTTCCCTATGATACCAACTTTCTAAAATACAAGGAATATAATCTCACAGCTAATAATAGTGGCCACCATTTATTGAGTGCCTCCCATGTGCCACAACCCACGCCACTAGTTTTGCTTGTATTATCTCATTAAAAACAAAACTCACAGAAGAGAAGCAACTGAATGGGCCAGCCACCTAGAAAGCAGCAGCATCTGAATATGAACTCAAGTCCATCGAAGACATTTCTACTCACCGTGCTGTTGCTAACTCCAAAAAGCATACAGAACTAACCTAAAGAATACCAGAACTAACCTAAAGAATACCAAACATGGAGCCCAAGAGACCTCAAGATTATTCAGCAGTGATCTGCAATCCCTTTATTTTTCGTTTTCATAGAAATCTACAAGTATGAGTGCAACTCCTAGTAGAGGTAGGAAAACAATGTCCGCACCTTGACATCATTCAACCTTGACATCATTCATTAGAAACTATGTAGCAGGATTCTTAACATTTTTAGGAATCTGATAAAAGCCAGGACCTTCTTCCCAGAGAGTCACATAAAATTGTGCATCATTTTGGAAAGTTCAAACTCCTAAAGTCCATCTACACATTTCAATTTTTAAATTTGCATTCGATTGGACTAAGAATCCATAGAAACAGGTTAAGAAAGTGCAAAATGACACAAATGAGTTCTTTGGAAATTGTTTTAAATGTCAACACAACTCTGATCATGTAAATGATCCTACTTTTACTGCTTCTGGTAATCTATGGCAAAGACCTTCAGAAGAAAGAGAGAGAAGGCACAGACGCCACCACTGATACTTACCGTTTTCCTGCACAGTTTTTGTCATTCAGGCCGCCGACCTTGTTTATGGCAGACCAGGCTGTGAGGGCCACATACGGCAAAGAGGCAGCCTGAGTATGTGTGAGTGATTTGGGCTTGTGAGAGACCTAGATTTGAAGACAACAGTCAAAAATAAGCAATGACTTACAAAACCTAGGAACACAATTAAGTACATTTACCTTCATAGGAGTCCAGCCATTTTCATAGATAAGTCTATAACACTCTGCCAGTTCAGTATTTATTACATGCCCTACTTTAAGAGTATCTCTAAGGGATATTCTCCAAATGGCCTAACCTGCCTTCCTGGGGTCAGAGGTTCAGTAATGTTTTACAGGTTATATTAATCAGATATAGCTACTTAATTCATAAAGACCACATTCAATAATCCCGTTAGTTCTGACTATACCCAGAAATAAATCCAAATACACCTTGAGGTCTCATAAACACATTCTAGTTTCATTTTTGGATCAGCTGTTTCCTTTACTCCCATGTACTGGAAGGTGATTTTTCCAGACTTTCTCTAATCTCAGTAATACCCCCTCTTCCCTTCCCATCCTCCCTTCTGTAGCAAATTCCTCAATGTTAACATCTTTCCCTCTGTTCAAATTGTCAGACCTCTTGACTGTATTTAATTAGACTTCTTCTTCTAAGGTGATTTGAAACAGCTGATATTTCCATACTTCTGTTTGTAATTAATTGGTATGTTCCATTAGGAATACTTGGTTTCCACTATTTACACTGGGTAAAACCAAGAAACAAGCAGGGTTTCTAGATCTCACTCCAAATCCCTGCTCCACAAAACAAAGATACCACTTTGGCAGGTAGTATTATTAAATGACATCAAATTATTTTTTTAAGCTTTCAAAAATTTCTATTCTCTATCTTAGCTCTTTCAAACCTACCCATTAAACATGAACCTGATCTGAGAAAAAGCCACAATTATTTCAGAGATATTTGTCATCTTTGTTTATATTTTCTAATGGCATTTCAGCACAGAATTGGTGAGTTACCTCATTCCCACTGACAACAACAAACTCTGAGAGAGTGCCCTGTTTCCAGGGAGGAACTGCAGCCCAGACCTGAAACACACACACAGAGACACAACTTCATTAGAAACAGATCTTTTTTAACCAAAGCTAAGCATGAGAGAATTCCCAATACATTCCCCACCCTGTGAAAAAAGAGCAAGTCAGCAATACACCAACCAAAAGTTACTGTCACATGATATAAATGTACTACTTAGTATGATTCTGAATTTATCAAGTCAAGCCGCATTGGAAGCAGATGCCAGGAAATCCTGCTGACTACCAACTTAGAATAGCAGTAAGAGCACAGGTCTGGGGTTTGAATCCTGGCTCTACCACTTATTAGCTCTGGGATCTCTGTATAGTTTGCCTTCCCCATCTGGAAACTGGGCCTAACTGTACTTACTTCATTGAGATTAAAAGAGTTATTTCATGAAAATCAACCATAACAGTGTTAGCTATTGTTACGAACTCACTTTATTTTCTTGGTGAAAAAAATCAAAGTGACAAGTGACAGGTGATTATTCCAAACCAGCTATTTTAAAACCATCTAGCCCATAAGGTAGAAATTGTCAGTTAAAGACACTTTCGAGAAAGTCAGTCCCAGTCACACACACTTTAAAGTCTTGCAATTCTTAAGCACTAGATTTAGAACACTTGAGTATAGTCAAGCTATTCTGACAGAACCAAGAAAACAGAGCTCCAGTTGAAGCTCAGTACATTTGTTGGAAAGAAAAGGTCAATGAGCAGGAATATACTTCCAAAAGCAGCAGAACGAAGTCTGTGTATTTAGAAAAGGAATAGCAGCATTTCATAACTCACCTCATCTCCGGGCTTGAAGTACCTCACATCCAGTCCGCACTCCATCACCACACCGGAGACATCCCGACCCAGAGTCAGGGGAAATTCATCTCCTCTGGTCTTAATATGTAAAGGGTCACGTTTCATATTTAAAGCTGTCGCTCCATAACCACCTATAAAATACAGTTTTATCCATTTCCTCCAAAAGAATGGAATGATTTAACAACTACTACAGGGCCCTGACTAGTGCAGCTCAGTTGGTTGGGCATCACCCCATAAAGCAAAGGTTTGCTGGTTTGATTCCCCTTAGGGCATATGCCTGGGTTGGGGGTCAATCCCTGGTTGTGGTGCGTATGAGGCAACTGATGGATGTATCTCTCACACGTCGATGTTTCTCTCCTTCTCTTTCTCCCTCCCCTTTTCTAAAAATAAAATAAATTTAAAAAATTATTTTAAGATTTTATTTACTTATTTCAGAGAGAGGGGAAGGGAGAGAGAAAGAGAGGGAAAGAAACTGATCAATGTTTGAAACATTGCCCCAACCGGGAAACATGCCCCAACCAGGAACCAGGCCTGCAACCCAGGCATGAGCCCCGACTGGGAATCGAACCCATGACCCTTTGTCTTGTAGAGCAATGCCCAACCAATTAAGCCATGCCTGCCAGGCATAAATAAGATTTTTTAAAATAAATAAATGACTAAAATAAAAACTACTACAGAATTATAGGCCAGGTACATTAGATCTGAAGGATGAGGATTCTAGATTCTCAAGACATAAATTATAAAATAATCTACCTTATAAAATTTTTTTGTATCATCACACAGGAAAGCATAAAAATGAGTGCTATTCCTTTCAAAGAAAATTACTTGGAAAATTATAATCACTTAATTAAACTAAAACTCCCGTTGCTCAAAATGTTTAAATTCCAATTTTGAAATTGTCTTCAGAACATTCAGTATTTTCTTTTATAGTTTTACTTTGTTCTTTGAAGATAGTTTCTCTAAGTTATTCATTCACAAACTTTTCAAATAACAATGTCATTCGGTGCCCAGTCTTGTGGAAAAGGTGAGTGTTAAAAGCTGTTAGTAGTTACTAAACCAGTAAATAAGGCATAGAGTGATATTTTACACTGACACTGGCCTGTAATAGTCCCTACTTCCCAAAAAATGTTTCTAAGGTGTCTTTGAATTAAGTGTATAGATCGATTCCCCGGTGATAAAGAATCACTTGGCTGCACCTATTCTGATGTGTTAAATCAAGTTAGTTGCTTTATTATACATATCCTTCTATTTTAAGAATATTTACATAAATATCAGCTAAGTGGAGCTGAAAACATTCTTCTGACCATATTTTTGGTTTGAATAAATTGGCTACTCTATGTGCAATAACCCAAAGTAGTTCATTACACAGCTTCAACATATAAAATGGCTTTTCCAAGACACAAAATTATCTGAATTGTCTCTTCTGCTTGACATCTGAGAACATTTCTGCTCTGTGAGGTTCTCCAAGATTAGCACCCTGCTTACCTTTCTAGCGTCCTGTACCACAATTTATGCTCCTAAGTCACTAAACCGGTCTCCTTTCCCCCACCCACTCTCAGGGGCAGTACATTAGATCTTAAGGATGAGGAGAAACCAGCAAAGGAGGCTGAGAAGGCTTAGCCAAGTGAAGAGGTGCCCAGAAAGTCAAATGAAGAGGTTTAAAGAAGTCAAATGCTGCTGAGGGGCAAGACAGTTTTTCAAATAAAGTCAAAAGCTGCCAATGGGCTATTAAAAAAAAACAAACACCACCAAAAACCCAAAACAAAAGACTGGGTCCAAAGTCACAGAGCTCTTTGGTGACCTTGATAGCAGGTGCTGTGGCATGGAGTGACAGGGAATGGGAGTGAGAAACTGGAGGCAGTGAGAACATTCAACTCTTTCGAATAGTCTTGCTATAAAGGGGAGCAGAGAAGCAGAGGGAGGCAACTGAGATGGAGAGAGGTTTTCCAGTGTTTTTTCCCTCTCTAAGACAGAAGAAATCGCAGCTGGTCTGCATGCCAATGGAGATGACCCACAGAAAGGAAAGGACTGAAGGTGCAGGAGGGAACCGCTAAACAATGCTCCCCAGTAGGTGAGAGGAGACGAGTCTGCAACGCAAGTGGAGAGGCCGCTGCAGACAGAATGACAGTCAGCCCACAGCGCAGGCAGGAATACACAAGACACACGGAGATGCCGACAGGCGGTACTCACACAAGTTTGGTTTTTTTTTCTTAGAAGTTGTTTTTCTAATTTAAAAAATCAAGACATATGGGAGAAAGCGTTTGAAAATGGGACAGTCCCAGAAAATCTAGGCTGATGGTCATCATGCCAGTCTTACACATTTGCCATCTAGCTCATTAGGGATACACTGTATCAAGGAAAGAAAAAAATTTTTCACATGTAATAAAAAAGTCATGTTTTACTTTTCCTGTCTTACATTCCATTTCTACTATTAAAACACAGTTAAACCATTATTCCCTGAAATTCCTATGTGGTTTGAGCAACAGAAGTGGGCAGTTACCCATATCAAATTTTAGTTGCTGTTTCAAAGCTGCAAAAAGGCTTCAGTCCTGAGGTACAGACCTACAGGGCAAGGTTGTTTACAAAGTTTTCTTGGTCATTCTGATATCCTAATGTTATCAATTGATTAGCCCTGTCTCACTGGTTCAAGCTCAACTAGCCCCAAACACAAAATGCAGCTGGTAGGTAGTCACTGAGAACCTGCTTAATGACTCGGATGAATGGGGGCCCTTAGGAACTTCATCCGGTTGTTAGACTTGGCCAGTCTGACTGAGTCAGAGTTGGAACGATTTGGAAAGTCAAAAATCCAGCATCAATTTCAAAGACCTCAATCCCATCAAAAGAAACCAAACTGTTGGTATGATGTTGATAGCTGTATTGTTTTAATTTTAAAATTGGTCTATGTTCATTGCAGCATTACTAGCAATAGCCAAGATATGGAAGCAACCTAGATATATATACACATACATATATATGTGTGTATATATATACACACACACATAATGAAATATTATTCAACAGTAAAAAAGAATGAAATCTTGCCACTTGTGATAATATGAATGGATCCAGAGGGTATCATGCTAAGTGAAGTCAGACAGAGAAAGACAAAACCCTGTACAATTTCACTCACACGTGCAATCTAACAAATGAATAAAGAAAACAGTAGCAGACCCAAAGATATAGAGAACAAGTTGATGGTTGCCAAAGGGGTGGGGGATGAGAATAAACTTTTTTAATAAAATAATTAATTTCTTTAGCCATTTATATAACTCATGATTTTCTGTCCAACAATATTGGCCACTGCCAGAAAAACAGCCTACTTTCACCTTTCAAAATAAAGTAGCCATGTCCTTGCTTTCTCATCAAGGGAAATTACCTCCTACAGTTTACAATTGTCTTTTCTACTCATTATTTATTTCCCCAAGCTACCATTTCAGGTATCTTCTGCAACAATCACAGTTCGCAAAAGAGAATCCATGAGCAGGAAATAAACAGGGTAACTTGCAAATAACATTACCCAGTCATATCATAAGAAACCAAGATGTCTTAAGAATACTACATGAAAGTAAAATGTGTTACAGTATTTTATTATTAAATAGCAGCAAAGAAAGTCCAGATCCAACCATTCTACTAAAATTGAAATGTACATAATTCCAATTATGCATGTGCAATGAAGACAAACGTAAAAACTACTCATGGATAAAATATGGCTAATTTTAGTTTGTAATCTTAAATTAGAATGAAAATATAAAATGCCATAAAATGAGTGCATGACAACTACATATGTGAAGTAGTAGTTGACAGAGCACACGCTCTACCTTCAGAGTTTATACTCATTGATCATTGGGTATAAACACTGATCACTGGATATAAACCAACCACTTAAAGAGACATATCCTATAAAAACTGAATTATCTTCATGCCAAATGTAAATAGAATAAAACAACAAAGTAGCAATTACTATGTCAAAGCAAACAAAAAGAATACAGTAAGTCCTCACTTAAAATTGTGAATATATTCCACAACTTTAAGCAAAACGATGTATAATAAAACCAATTTTCCCATAGGCTAATTGATATAAACAAGGGCTAAGTTTCTAGTACATCTCATCAACTTTATAATGAAACGGTGTTAACCTAAACTACAGTATTTGAGAACATGCTGCAGAAATGTTGACTTAGTGAGGCATTCATAGCAAACCATTTCATTTCCTTCTTAACTGAGCTTTCTAGTTACAAACACATTAGCAGTCCAATTTCCCCCAAACCCTTCCCCTCACAGTCACTCCTCACATTGTCTAGGCTGGCACTGTCCAAATGAACTACAATGCAAGCCACATCTGTAATTTAAAATTCTCTAGTGGCCATTGAAAAGTAAAAAGAAACAAGTGAGATTCATTTTTGATATTTTATTTAATACATCCAAAATACAATCAGATCACTATGTAATCAATAAAAAAATTATTAAGGAGACATTTTACATTCTTTTTTCTGTCTTTTAAATTCAGTGTGTATTTTACACTAACTGCACATTGCAATCCAACTAGCCATATTTCGATTGCTCCACAGCCACATGTGGCTAGTGGCTACTATATTGGACAGCTAGTGGCTACTAGATATATTCACTAAGATAAAATAGCAACACTAAAAATTGGAGTAAAAAGAAAAAGGGCAAGGCAGGAAAACTGGAAAAGTCCCTAATCCAGCTGTTCGTCATGTTCTATGTCCCCAAATCTTTTTGAGGAGTCTTTAAAAGGTCCTCTCTTCCAACTACCTATGAGAGGCTGGTTTTCCTCACCTCAAATAACACTGCAACAGCCTGAACACAGAAATACATATGAAGACCCAATTATCTTATTAAACCAGAAAGCAAAGAAATATGTACAAATGTAAAACAATGTGACTCAACACTAATTTTTTTTGCTTATTTTGAAAAATACAATCATTTATCACTGTAAGCACTTTGAGGGTAGATCCTATCTACGCTCTATCAACTACGATCTGTTTTCAGCGCTTCACATATGTAGTTGTCTATCAGTTGTTATTTCTGCATTTTATATTTTAACTTGATTTAATTTTATAATGTTAACACAAAAGGAGTTTACTACAGTTTTAAATGAATTAAATAAGTGGTCTAAAATTTCTATTCTAATTTCTAACAAGGTAGATATATTCATAGCTATAACTTACATAAACAAAAGCCCAATAATTATTAAGCATATAATAAGATCTTAAGACCGAAAAAAGTTGAGAGTTGCTATTCTAATCTATCGCACAACTCCTAGAAAACAAAAAGGAAGAAACTAAAAGTCAAAGTCTCAACACTTTCCTATTTCTCTATAAATTCCACAAAAATGATTCATTCTATCATTAACTTTAATTTTGTTATTAGGTATATAAATAAATTTAATTCATCACATGTAGCTCACACACAGGGTGGGGTAAAAGCAGGTTTACTATTGTTCATGTGGAATACAATAATTAATAAAGAATATAAGAATGAACCCTGTGTCTCATGCACTCACAACTGTGAACCTACTTTTGCCCTGCCCTGTACAACTGTCGAGGTAATCTGACGAGCAGAACTGTCGATGTACACACACGCCGGCAAAACACAGACACGTGACTAAATTAAAACTCATACGGAAGCTTACTTAGAACCCTTGGGTTAACTCACCAATCATCCCAGATGTTTTTGACTTTTTCAGAAGACATAAACAAGTTCCCATAAGCAACATTTTTCTCATTTTACAAAGTGAAAGTCATTCACAAATAGTAATCAATTTTTTCAGCACTATAATAATTGCATAGTATATATTAAGGAATCACGGTGCTCTCCAATCTTTTTCACTATATCCCAGAAGAAATTAAGATAGCATCATTCCCATTTAGGATTACAGAAAAGTGTATTTGAACTGCTCTTGACAGAATGCAACAGCAGAAAGGAGGATGTCCATATTTGGGCATCCTGTTCTGATTTGTCCACTGGACCAATAAAGAAAGCTGTGAACAGTGAGAGAGCAAAGGGTTATTATAAAAATGCAAATTCTGCCCTGGCTGGTGTGGTTCAATGGATTTAGCGCTGGCCTGCAAACCAAGAGGCCGCTGGTTCAATTCCTAGTCAAGGCACGTGCCTGGGTTGTGGACCAGGTCCCCAGTTGGAAGCATGCAGAGGCAACAGATCAATGTATGTCTGGGCACATTGATGTATGTCTCACATATCTATGTTTCTCTCCCTCTCTTTCTCCCTCCCTTCCCCTCTCTCTAAAAATAATAAAATCTTTAAAAAAAAATTTTTAAACACAAATTCTAAACTTTGTGAAAAAATAACCATACCTGTAAAATCTGTGATGGACCTCAGAATATCACAAATTCACTTCAACTCCCAATTAACATTTTAAGGAAGCATAAGAGCAATTCAACCTTATATATTGTAAAAGATTAAAATATACCCTGGGCATTGTAATTTCAAAAATTTTGGAAATATCTGCTGAAATACTGTCAAAAACCTAAACAATTCCTTTGTGTTAACCAGAGAAGTGTAGTCAAATAACAATTTATCTTTTAAAACTACTGATCCCATATGAAATTCTCTGAAGAAAAAAAATATATATAATAAAGAGGGATTTCTTTCCAACTTACTTCTCATATTAACATCTATAGGATTTACACTTGCAGCGTGAACTTTGATAATGACTTCATTTGGATAGTGTATGATAGGTAACATCATGTCCCGAGTAAATCGAAGCACTTCATTCTTCCCATATTTATCTATCACCCAAGCAGGCATGACAGTGTTCCTTGGAGAAGTAGTACTAATCCTTCTAACTGAAGGCTTTTGTATAGCTTGGTTTCTCCACAAGCAAACCGTAGTACATGCTTTTCTTCTAAGCACACAATTCTTCAGAAATTCCATCGTAAACACGTGGTTGAGTTGCATGCCCTAATTAAATTGCACTTGGAATGGATTAAACCGTCACCCCTGAAATCGGTCAGATTCTGCCAAACACACAGGCCGATTGCAAAATTGAGAATTCAAAATGAAGGTAGCCTAATAGAGCAAATGAAATTAGAAGAATATAGAATTAGGTGGCTCCTCACATCCGAAATGCTCCAATTAACGTTCCAATCAGTATTCTGTCCATTCTCCCCCCTGCTTACACCCCCTTCCCTTGAAAACAAAACCAAAATCAAAACCCCTAAAATTGTGCCCCGTCTCGGGAGCACTCGGAGGGACCAACTGGCTCCGCTCGGGATCCCGACGCCACAGATAACCAGAGGGTTCCAGCTCCCCGCCGCGATCCTAGCCTGGAATCTCCTTGCCACCAGCTCTCCGCCACCGCAGATTTTGCCTTGCAGCGCCAGCCAATCGCGTGCAAAGATCATTTCCTCGGGCTGCAACCCGACCAATGGAAGTACTCCGTGCTGAAAGGTTCCGTGACGAACAAAGATGGCTGCGCCCATGTAATACCGGTAGCATCTTGACCTTTCTTTTTCCTTCTTGTCACCTGGCCCCGATAGTGGCAGGCTGGGCACCAGGACCATGCTGGGCCGGACGCTCCGAGAAGTGAGTGGAATTAGCTGCGGAGGGCCCAGGGAGGTCGGAAAGATTCGCGGACTCCGTGGACATGGAGTCCCCGGGCCTGACCACCTAAATCGGTCAGCCTGGTCGCCTCCTTCCCTGGAACTGTTTTGGGTTTTGACCTGTGGTTCTTTAGGTTGTATTGTTCATACCGGTTCTGGAGTTACAACCTCAGCAGGGCAGACTTTGTACCGCGGAGCTGCGGGGTGGAAGTGTATACCGGCTTCTCAATTACTTTTGTTCAGGCTGGTTCAGGCCCGGATGCTCTTAGAGGGGCTCTGCCGTATAAGAGGGGTTTTGCGGATTCCCTTCCGTCTCTCTTCTATTCTCGACACTCATTTAATGCAGTTGTAAGGAGCCCAGCAACTCTGTCCCTTGCAAAAACCAAACTAATGATTTTGGCCTCCCCGTTGCAGTACTCATTTTCTGGGCTTCAACTACCGCTAAGATACCAATGATTCTTTTACACTCGTCTCACTTTCCTGGACGTCATTTTGTAATTCTAGGCTATGTTTGTGAATTTCTTCTGGACATCTCTTCCGAATGTCCCATAAGCACGTCAGACTCAATTTAACCAAAGTTGACTTCATCATTTTAACAGGACCACCTCTTACCCCCTAACCTTCATCTTAAAACAAAACAAAACAAAACAAAACCTGATTTCTGAATTCTTAATGGTCTCTTGTTAATGGGACAACTGTTATCCTAGTTCTTAGATTATTCTTCGGCTATAATATCCAATAAATCACTGACCCCTGTTAACTCTGTCTTGAAATTATGTCTGGAATCTGTTTCCTCGCTTTAGCGCTGCTGTTAGTGTTTTAACTCACATCTCTGTGCTTCCTGGCCTAGATCTCTCAAACTTTGTAATTGTCTGCAGGCCCATTGCTCTCAGAATCACCTCTGGCAGTTGTTTAAAACTAAGCTGTGTCCCACTGAGGCAGATCTGTGTGGGAAGGCCCAGAATATATGGTTTAACCAAGGCTCCAGGTGATTCTGCTGTTTATACTTTTCGTACCACTCACGAGTTTTCTCGTGTTTCATGCGCCATCTGTTATGGGCCTCATCACAAAATAATTTAATTAACGTGCAGTTTGCCCAAAAACCTGTGGTCCCTGGCGTATGTCTTAGAGATTTCTATGTGGTACGAAATGTGTTAAGTAGAGGTTGAGGACCTACCCTGCCTTCTATCTTCCCCTGCAGTGTCTTTTCCCCCACCTGACAGCCTTTTAGAAGGCTGTAAATTATGAGAACTTTTTAAGTGCACAAGCTTTAAATAATAAACAGTTCTTCCCCCAAATAATTGTTATTTTACTATTTTAATTGCATCTGGCCTTTACTGTCATAAGGAATCCTATTTGTTCATCTTTTTAAAAAAAAAAAAAAACCTAAAGACTTGCCTTAAAATGAAATACAACTGAAAAAAACATGGCGTTTTCTTTTTCTGTTCTTTTTCCCTTAACTCCACCTTTTTTGTGCCACCCCTTCCTCGTGTTACTGAGTGAGCCATCAGGAGAAACAGCTTTCGGGGAACTGACCCACGGTAGTCAGGAGGTTGCTTTGGCATGATTGCTTTCACTTAATCCCTGCTTTAACAATTATTTATTGGTTGATATGTGCAAAACATCATTTGGTGGTTATTTTCCAAACCCAAAATATATTTTATGTCCACACTGTATTTTCTGTGTCATTGTATCATTGCCCCAAATTCTACCAATTAGAGATTAATTTGGCACACATTCTATTTTAAATATGTAAAGATGCCTGGAAGGCAGAAAGATTTATTCATCCATTTTTGTAAATTATAATAGTTCAATCAAAGTTCTCTCTTTCATCACACTCTAGTTGAGATAATCGATTGAAGAAAGGGAAAATTTGCTGGAGAGGAAATTAGGGGGAAGGGCTAGAAATTGAGTTTTTGAGGCAATTTGGGAAACCTAAGTGGAGGAAGCCCTGGGAGGAAGAACTGAAAACAGTTACAGTGCCATATAGGAGGTAAAACTCCTATTTGTGAATTTCATCCAGGTACATTCGGGGAGGGGAGGAGTCTTACTTCTACCTTCCTTTTTGTGACATGACCACACTGTTTCTAGGAAGCAGACACCAGGCTAATATTACCAATCCAGTGGGCTTCTTGGGGCAGGGGGATGGGGATCTAGCCTAACATTTAATTACTGTGCTGTTGGAAAATTGATTCCAGATTTTAAATAACTCAGTTATTCATTCATTCGACTAATATTTATTGAGAACCTCTGTATTCCAGACACTGAAAATTAGCATTGAAAACAGAAGCTCCTGCCCTGGTGATACCTACACTATTCTGGGAAATCAGGCATTAAATAAGCTTTTTAAAGTAAATAATAAATTTCATGTAGTATTAAGTGCTATGAAGAGAGATTAAGCAGGCTCTAGTGTGAGAACTAACTGAGGGAGCTGGATGTTTTAGCTAGGAGTTGGGGAAGTGGTCGGGGAAGTGGTCAGGGAAGGTTTCTCTGACCAAGTGGGTGATATTTAATAGAGCCCCGAAGGATATGAAGCGTGAGCCCTGGGAAGATCTAGGAGAACAGTGTTTCAGGCAGAGAAAACAATAAGTGCAAATACTCTGAAGCAAGAGCAGGATTGGCATGTTCAAGGAATAGCAAGAAATCCAACATACCCAGAAAGAAGTGAATGAGGAGAGGGGGCGGAAATGAGGTTAGAGAGATTAGCAGGAGCCAGATCATGGAAGACCTTTTAGACCACAGTAAGAACTGTGGGTTTCACTCTGAAAAGCTATGAGTTTGTGGACATGATCTGGTTTAAAATGTAAAAAGCCCCTCAGGCTACTGTTAAGGATTATGGCCTATAGGAAAGCAAGTGAGGAAGAATGAAGACCAATTAGAAGGCTCTTGCACTGGCAGATGAGTGCAGCATGAATATGGTCGTGGGAGTAGAAATAATGTGAAGTGGGTATTGCTTTTTAAGTTAGGGCTTGCTGACAGATTGGGATGTGGAGTTTAAGAGAAGGAGAAGAATTAAGGAGGATGCTTCAGTTTGGGGCCTAGGCAATTGGGAAAATGGTAACATTTATCAAGATTGGAAAGACTCTAACAGGAGCATGTTTGAGATTAGAAAGTTATCAGAATTTCTCTTCTGGACATGGTAATTTTGAGATGCTTTCTAGATAATCCAAGTGAAGATGTCAGTTAAGCAGGTGGATGTAGGAGTGTGGAGACCAAGAAAGAGGCTAGGTATGAGTTGGACAGGGTATAGAAGATAATTAAATATATATGACTATATGAGATCACCTGGGAAGTTGAGTATAGAAGAAGGTCTAAAACTTTCCAACATTTAGAGGTCAGCATCAGGGAGCAGAACCAGCAAAAGACACTTGAAGGAATGTCCAGTAAGGCAAGAGGAAAATCAGGAGGGCTTGGTGTCCTGAAATACAAGTGAAGAAGTGCTTCAAGGAGAGGGTAATCTCTTCTGTAGAGTACTGCTGGACTGAGCAGTAACTACGGGATTTAGGAAGGTGCAGGTTGCTGGTGACCTTGGCATGCTGCTTTCTGGAACAATGGAGACGGGAGCACGAATGTTAAATTAATCTGTCAAAGACAGGACCAGTCAACTGCACACTCAGCTTTCAAGGGCTCTTCTATACTTTGAGCATTTATCAAGACATCTTTTTAAAGATGTTATTTATTTATTTTTAGAGAGAGAGGGAGAGAAGCATTGATATGAGAGAAAAACATCAATCGGTTGCCTCTCTTACATGCCCAGCCAGGACCGAACCTGCAATCCAGGCATCATGTAGTCCGACGGAATTGAACCGGTGACCTTTCGGTTTGTGGGATGATGCCCAACCAACTGACATACACTGGTCAGAGCAAAACCTTTTTTTAAAGACAGTTCTCCAAAGCATTCTTTGTAAAGTTAATAAAGTGTTCTCTACTTTGTTATGGAGAAGTAAATGCTGTCACCCCATTGCGCAGAGAATTGTAGAGTGTAGTGGCCAAAGCGCGGGCTCTGGAAACATGACCAAGCTTCGGTTGAATCCCTGCTCTGCTGTCTTCTAGCTATGTGATTTTAAGCTGGAACTTTATTAATTATATCTAAAATAGAAATAATAATATCAGCCCCTTAGTGTAGATGTGAAGAGTAAATGAAATATAAAGCATCTAGGATAATACTTAGGACTAAGCGCTATTATTAACACTAATTTTGTTACAGGGACAAAATTCCTAGGTTATATGTATTTATAATTTTCTTTTCCCTTGGTTTCTAAGAAGAGTGGTTTCCTAAGGAAGATTTCTTAATTTTTCCAAGAAGGTATGTTATTGCTTTTTATTGCTGCATAATTAGTGTCCAGGGGTGTCCAACGTTTTGGCATCTCTGGGCCACACCGGAATAAGAGTTGTCTTGGGCCACACATTAAATACATTGTAACATGTAGCCACAAATACAATCTCATAATGTTTTAAGTAAATTTATGATTTTGTGTTGGGTTGCGTTCGTAGCCATCTGAGATGCACGTGGCCCATGGGCCGCAGGTTGGACACCCCCAGTACTATAAACTTTTCAGCTAAAATTAACACAGTCTTACACACACATACACACACAATCTTAACATCTCAGTTTTGTGGGTCAAGAGTCCAGGAAGGAAGTAGCTAGGATCTCTGCTTAGAGTCTCACAAGACTGAAACCAAAGTGTCAGCCAGGTCTGTGGTTTCATCTTAAGTCTCAGGGTCCTCACTGGTTGTTGGCAGAATCTGTTTCCTTGCCATTTTAGAACTGAGGTTTTCCATTTTCTTGCTAACTATGGGGACAGTAGAGTAAATGAGCTTAAGGGACAGGAAATGTGGGATAACCAGAACTGAGGTTCGGGAGGTAATACAGATGTCGGTAATGATGTAGTCAGCTGTGACCATGTGAGTTTGTCACGGGGTGAGGTGAAGGAAAAGTTTGTGTGAAATGAGGTCGAGAATTGGAAGGCCAGGTGTCAGTGCACATGACTTGAGTTTGAATTAGTCAAAAATAGCCATAGGAGCCACAGTAAAGATTACAGTGAGCTAGCTGCTGCAATTTTCAATGAGTGAAAAGGAGTAGTAGGAAGACTGGGTGTAGCAGTGTCCTACACCAGTGGGGGAGCTGTAATCACCTCCAAGGCCTGTGCTTCAGGTGAACTGGGGTTTTAAAAGTAGAAGGAAGAGAAAGGCATCAGGACGTAGGAGGATGGCTGCCCGCACATTCTTCGCTCATCCTCTGGACTCTAGTACATGGTAGGTAGGACCTGAAGCAGCCATCCCTTGAGAAAGCTGCAGGAGAAGCAATGGCCTCAAGGAAAAGCCTAGTTTCCTTTAGAGGAAAGAAGTGCCAGAGAGAATTTGTTTTTTAACAGAAAGTTTTATATTGGGTTCGCCAAAAAGTCCATTATGTTTTTTCTGTATAGTAGCTCTAGTAGTGCTTAGTTGTCTTCAACTTGATTCCAAACAATTTCATTAGATTGTATTGTGACAGCTGTCATATCAGCGTGCATTTTTTTAAAAACTTACCCAAATTGGTAAATTTTTGTGCAGCCATTTTATTATTGAAGATGGAAGAAAACATACAACATTTTTCGCTAATTATGCATTATTATTTCAGTTAAGGTAAAAAAACAACTGAAACTCAAAAAAGATTTGTGCAATGTATGAAGAAGGTGCTGTGACTGATCAAACATGTCAGAAGTGGTTTGTGAAGTTTCTCGGTACTATTGACATTTTGGCCAAATACTTCTTTGCTGCGGGGCTGTCCTATGCACTGGAAGATGTTTAGCAGCACCCCTGGCCTCTACCCACTAGAAGCCAATAGCAGGAGATAGCTGACATCTCAAAATATCCAGATCAATACAGTTACTGGTGAAAATGAAAACTGTCTCTTTTATTTTATGGAAAAAATGTAATGAATTTTTGGCCATTCCAATATTTGATTTAATCCTGTTTCCAGATATGACATCTTTAGTTTTGTCTTAGGAGAGCTGTACTATTTATATCTCATATTCCTTATGCTCAGTCCATTCGAGCTCATTAGCATCTTTGTTTTCATTTCTCTTCTCCAGTTCCCTTACTGATTTTCTCAAATCTGGATTTCCTAAAAATGGCCCTAACGAAGATTAGCACCATGTGAAATGAGTGCTTCTAGGCAATCTCACTTCTTTCACCTGTCACTCCTTACCTCTTATTCTCCACTAGCTGACTAGGCAGAAAGCACCTTGGGGATAGCGGGCATTAGGGGAGTTGGGGCAAAGAAGGAGAGGAAATGGCAGGCATTATTTCCCTAATTTCTACAATTTTGCCATGGGGTAGACCTGCTTTTACAGCTCTCTGTCTCTAGCTTTGAGTGTTTGCTACTTCTGACCCTCTTGTACCCAGTCTACCACTTTCTCCTTTCTTCTCACTCCATATTTACAGCGTTAGAATGCACTGCTATCTTTTTATTTCTCTGTAGCTCCTTTCTTATAGAGTTCCCATTTCCTACAAATATCCCCTTCTGTTACCGGTGTACGCCTTTAAGTCAACCCCTGCTGCCTCTTTCCATCCCTGAGTCACTCCCCCGGCCTCCACAGGGCAGTCCCTTCCTCCTCTTGTCCATCAGCATCAGGTCCTCTCAGTGGCCTTTTCCACAGCCTGTCTCATCTGAAACCCTCAGCCCTAAGTCCACTACTGCTTTGATGATTTATTCAACAGCTGAGAGCAGATCATTTGCAGATTTTCCTCCAAATGCAAACTTCTGTTGCTTGATGTACTTAGGACATGTGAAAATAGAGTCAACTTAAAAGACTAAGCTTCCACTAATGCAAAGAGAAATGGTGAAGGAGCTTATGTTAAAAAATTACCTCTGCCCTTTACTATTTGTGTGACTTTGGACAAATCCCTTAACCTCTCTGATTTTCAGTTTTTTCATCTCTAAAATGAAGTTAATAATACCTAACTTCTGTGGTGTTTTAAGGGCTAAGTGAAATAATGATGCATGTAAAGCCAACAGCAGTGCCTGGCTCTCGGTAAATACTCAATAAATATTCTTTCCCATCCCCCTTATCTCTGAGCTCCCATCTTATCCAACTCTTTTTTCATATTATCTCCGAAGATTTGGTATTGTCTTTGACTCCTTGTTATTCTTTTATTTTACCTGATAAGTATGCATAGCTATTACTACTATAGGAAGTGTTAAATAATTATCACTTCTTCTCAGGCTTCACTTACTATCATTATACAGGTTCTGGTCACTTGAGTACAGTTTATTTTAATGTTTTCTTTACCAGTCTTCATAATACAGCAAAGACAGGATTTCAGAAAAGTTTGTTTGCTTTGCACCTATATTTTCTAAGCATTTCTCTCAATGTGTAATGGCTTTTGCTTGAATTCTACAATAGACATAAAGATCTATTTAATAAAAATCATTTATTCAAAGCCATAAAGTCCTGTATTGCCTTGTCTAATTCATGTCTCCTTTTTACTCTGCTGACTGCCTGTGTTGCAGCTAAGCTGCTCTGTGCACAGTCTACCTTCGCCCATGCTAGACCTGTCTGTCCCCTGGCCAGGGTGGTTTACCTAAACCGTTGCTCTCGTGTATTCAAGCCTGACTTAGGAACAGAGTTGCTTAGCTAGGCCTGTGAATGTGTATCCGCCAACCCATCTTCAAGCTGATAGTTGTACCCTGGTTCACTGCAGTAAGTGTAGAGTCGGTAGGTTCTCTTGGTTTTGAATCCAAGCCTTAGTTCAAAATTTTATACTTAACCACTCTATCTGCCTACCTCAGTATAATGTTTGAAACTCGTGCCGACTCAGCAAAGAGCTTCTTGAATTGTATATATTACAGGTTTCTGCGGCACTGAAACAAGGCCAAATTACTCCAACCGAACTCTGTCAAAAATGTCTCGCCCTTATCAAGAAGACCAAATTTCTAAATGCGTACATTACTGTATCAGAAGAGGTGGCCTTAAAGCAAGCTGAAGAATCAGAGGAAAGGTATAAGAAAGGTAAATTACTTTGAATTCTTAATCGTTATATCCTGAGAGAAAGAGGTTAATTGGATGTGGCGGTCTCCATTTGGCAAGTGAATCTTTTAACATAAAACATTCCCTTATTTAAGGAACTTGCCATGAGGTATAATAAAAATGAGGTGATTTGACATATGATCCTTTATGGTGTCCAACTGCAATAATTTTTAACAGGGATTTTGTTTCTGAAGAAATATCTGACCAAGAACTAGCAGTTACTGTTAACAACTAGTATTAGTGTGTCATTGTGTCTTGAACTAAATACATCTCCTGTTCTTGTGACCTTTGAACACAGGTCGCTCGCTGGGGGAGTTAGACGGGATTCCTGTCGCAGTGAAAGACAACTTCAGCACGTCTGGCATCGAGACCACCTGTGCATCAACCATGCTGAAGGGTAAAGTTTAACAGCTCGCGGCAATAATAGTCTTATAAAAACAGGAAATTTTTCAGTTTCAATTAGAGATAAGATACTAAAGCACCAAGATATTCTCAGACTAATTATATCTGCAAAGGAGATGCTTAGAGTGGAACATTATGTTTTTACTGTTTGCTCTTTCAGAATGTACAATTATCCTCTAGAGGTAAGCCAGCTTAGTGGGTGAATCTTATTTGGGAAGCTTTAGACTCAGCAGATCACTACCAGCACTCTAAGTCCCTCTAACCCCCACTATTGATAACACGGGAAGAAGGACGAGGTGGCCATGGTCACCCCTCTCTGGAGGACAGAGTGAGGGTTCATTAGCGTCTGCTGTCCTGCTTTTCATTTTCCGAACCCTCTGCCTCTTATGTCATTCTGCTTACCTGAGTTGAGTATCATGTTGCTTGGTTTTATTCTTTACAGTTTGCTAAATCAAAAAGGAATTGTGTGTATCAAGATGTTTGGACCCCAGGAAGAAAATGAGACGGGAAAAGGTTATTTGGAATACTGCATACTAAGAGTAGTATTCTGAGGTGTGCGCCTCAGGCTCCTCAGATAGGTGCACTGTTTTTCATTGTCTGGGAATATACACTAGGTAGAGAAAATTTATTATTAAGTATAATGCAATAAAAGTGTATTTCCAACTGGAAATGAATAGAAATTACTGTGTTATAGCTTCATCTGAGGAGAAAAAGTCAAGTACAATGAGCAAAAACAGGATTTGCGTTTCAAATGAATTGGATACCTCTCTAACTGTAATTCAGTATTTTACAAAATTATCTGTTAAAGTCAATGTTTTAGATTATAAAATGTTGAATATATAGCCTGTCTTTGGAAAATGTAGCAGTTAGCAGTAAAAAAATTAACTTTGGGAAGAAAGTACAACCTACCAGTCAAATTAGAAATAATTAGCACATGTTAATTTGTATTTGCTTAATTAGAGAGTAAAATCTTGTTTCTTTAATATGACTTACATGTTCACTGTTTTCTTTCCTATAATAAAAATAACTAAATTTTTTTTAGGTTATATACCACCTTATAATGCCACAGTAGTTCAGAAGCTGTTAGATCGGGGAGCTCTGCTCATGGGAAAAACAAACTTAGATGAGTTTGCTATGGGGTAAGTCAAACTGCATTTCTCTTCCCTTGTATCTTTCATCTGTGTCTTTAATTTCATTATGTAGAAAAGTAGTGAGGTGATTTTTTGAAGACTAATGCCAGTTTCTCAGTCCCTCTGTGAGATTATGTTCTGCTACCTAATAACTATATGGTCATATCTTGTTTTGGTTTTAGTTTGCATTTCCCTGATAACTAATAATGTTAAACACCATGTATTTTGCCCCCTGTATGTCTGAAGGACCTATTCAAATCTTTTGCCCTCTGCCCATTTTTTTTTTTAAAGATTTTATTTTTATTTATTTTTAGAGAGAGGGGAAGGGAGGGAGAAAGAGAGGGAGAGAAACAGCAATGTATGGTTGCCTCTCACATGGCCCTCATGGGGACCTGGCCTGCAACTGAGGCATGTGCCCCGATTGGGAATCAAACCGGGACCCTCTGGTTCCCAGCCCACGCTCAATCCACTGAGCTACACCAGGCAGGCTGCCCTCTGCCCATATTTTTAATTGGGTTGTTTGTCTTACTGAGTTGTAAGAGTTCTTTTATACATCCTGGGTTCAGGTCCATTTACCATACAGGTGATTTGCAAATATTTTCTCCAAATCTCTGGCTTGTCTTTTCATTGTCTTGGCACTTAGTAAATACATGTTGAATGGATGAATTCACAGACATAAACTCAAACATAGGTTATTAGGACATCGCCTTTAACAGCTGATCAAAATGAGTGTCACAGTGAGGGTGAAACGAACATCACGCCCCTCCAGGTGGGGTCCCAGAGAGGAACACGCCATCATCCGTGCGGTTTTCCAGCTGAGGCTGTGTAACCTAAAGTAACACCCAGGACACAAGAGACAAACCTGAAATGAGAACCCTTCTATTAAATGACAATATCAAGAAACAAAGAAAGGCTGTGAAAATGTTCTAGATTAAAAGAGGCTAAAAACATGAAACCTAAAATTTACAGAAGACAAGGTGGGAGAAAATCTTTGTGACCCTAAGTTAGGTAAAGATTTCTTAGGATATATAAAGTACAGTTTGTAAAATGAAAAATCGATAGATTGTACTTCGTTAAAATTAGTAACTTCTCTATTTTGAAATACACTGTTTAAAAAATGAAATAACAAGCTACAGACTGAGAGAAAATATTTGCAACACATATATCTGAGAAAGAACTGGTGTTCAATATATATAGAACCTTTCCCGACTTAATAATAAGAAAACAACTCAATTTTTTTTATCCTCACCCAAGGATATATTTATTGATTTTAGAGAGAGAGGAAGGGGGTAGAGAAAGAGAGAGAGAGAGAGACATCATTGTGAGAGAGAACCATTGATTGGTTGCCTCCCATATGCACCCCAGCCAGGGATCGAACCCATAACCCTTGGTGCACGGGATGACACTCCAAACAACTGAGCTACCCAGCCAGGAAACAATTCAGGTTTTTTTTTTTATGGGTGAAAGATGTAAGCAGACATTTCATTAAAGAAGATATACAGTTGGCAAATAAACACATAAAAATGCTTGACATTAGTCATTAGGGAAATGCAAATTAAAAACACAATAAGACGCACCTATTAGAATGGCTTAAAAGATGACAATATCAAGTGCTGAGGAGGATGCAGAGCGATTGGATTTCTTACACAGTGCTAGTAGGGAATTCAAAATGGGATAGCCACTTTGGAAAATGCTTCGGCAGTGCCTTATAAAGTTAAACATACACTTACTATGTGACCCAATGGTCTCAGTCCCGGGTGTTTACCCAAGAGATGAAGACGCATGTTTACACAACAGCACTGGCTAGGGCCTTTCAGTACAATATTTATTGTGGTTTTATTCCAATTGCCAAAAACCGGAAATAACTCAATGTTCCTTGGCTGGTGAATGATTTAAAAAGTGAAAAAAAAGAGGTTTAAGAGACAATGATAACTAAATGCAGTACCTAACTCTAGACCTGAGAGGGCATAAAGTGCTGTAAAGGACATTATTGGATCAGCTGAGAAGATTGGATTATGTGCATTAAATTAGATAAATGTTTTCTATTTATGTTAAAGTCACTGAGATTGATAACTATACTCGGACTGTATAAGAGATTGCCCTTAGTCTTAGGAAATACATACTGAACACATACTGGAGTGTTTAGGAGTAAAGGGCCATGGCAATATAATTTACCCATAAATGGTTCAGAGAAAAATAAAACTGTGTGAGCACACAAATGACAAAACAAATGAGGTAAGAGGTTAACAATAGGCAAATCTAGGTAAAAGGTGCAAAGTGCTTTTATACTATTTTTATTTTTGTAATTTTTCTGTAAGATTGAAATTATTTCAAAATTTTAAAATGTTATTAGCATTCCACTTACCATGCTTTTTTTTTAAAACTTCTGATTAAAAGAGGGATTCCTTCAAAAGACTTTTTACTCTTAACTGTTCAAATGTTTGTGACACTCTTCAACTAGAAGACCTTAATTTACAAAGAAAATCATCTTAAGCTGAATTAGGTGATAAATTGGGATAGAAATCTTCGTTTCTTAGCACTAGTTTTCTCTACTTTCTATCGTAAATGCGAGTACTTTCCACCTTCCACCTCCTCACCCATCTAATTAAAGAAAGCGACATCTAAGAGGCTTCCTACTTATTCCAATTCAATTTACAGTGGATTATCCAGTGTCAGAAGCAAATAATCAGGAGATGAAATTTTCACATAAAATGAAAGCTTCATTAAGTATATTGTTTCACTTCTTCATCTCAGATCTGGGAGCACAGATGGTATATTCGGACCAGTTAAAAACCCATGGAGTTATTCAAAACAGTACAGAGAAAAGAGAAAGCAGAAGCCCCATGGTGAGACTGAGGATTCAAGTTGGCTTATAACGGGAGGAAGCTCAGGAGGGAGTGCAGCAGCTGTGTCGGCGTTCACGTGTTTTGCGTAAGATATTTTATCCATCTGTGCTTTAAAAACCAACCTGATACAAGTGGTCATAAACTACAGGCAAAATCCAACAATAGAGAAGTTCATTCCTTGGTCTTTTTGTTTGTTTTTAGTGAGTCATTTGTGCTCATTGGTATGTCAAAATTATATCTTATGAATACACTCAACTATACACTTATGTGCATTTTATAGATTCAGCCTTAAGATAACACTTAAAGTCTTCCTGTATAATACCAGGTTCTCTTAAAAACAAGATTTTGGGGTCTGCAGAATAAACCAGTTAGCATAAGTGTACTTCATTGAATTTCTTTCTTTTTTTTTTTTTGCAGGGCCATTCAGAGCTGTTTTATTTTTATTTTTATTTTTTTAAGATTTTATTTATTTATTTTTAGACAGAAGGGAAGGGAGGGACAAAGAGCGGGAGAGAAACATCAATGTATGATTGCCTCTCAAGTGGCCCCCACTGGGGAGCTGGCCCAAAACCCAGGCATGTGCCCTGACTTGGAATGGAACTGGTGACCCTTTGGTTCACAGCCCGTGCTCAGTCCACTGAGCTACACCAGCCAGGGCTGAATTTCATTTTTTAAATAACTTATTTGAATGTCTGCTTACTGATTGTACAAATATTTAGAGACTAACAGTACCATGGCTTTAGCTGAATGCTACTGAGTTAAATTCTTAGCTATGGTTTATCCTTCAGCTAACCCTGACTTTAGCCAAAAAGAAAAAGGAAAAAGTGCTTCTAATATGTATTAATAGAATATTTAAAATAGTGTTTTCACAATCAGCAACTAAAAATGTGTATCAATAAGTAAAGGTTGTTCAAGTTTGTGGAGAGCTGCTTTGTTAACTGTTATGCTTCATATTTTGAAAGCATCAATCATGCTTTATGTCTTAAGTCCCATTTGTAAAGCATTTCTTAACCACCTACAGAAGAATAAATACTGCTATTATTACATTTATCTCTCCTTAATTATCCACTGAAATTAAGCTCTTTCAGTGGCATTGCAAGCAATAAATTATTTATATTTTTAAAGCTATGGAGATTTAGACTCCACGGATTTTTTTTTGTTTCCCTGAAACCTTGTTAACAAGTAAAACCATTTCATCTCTGTGAAATTTTGAGGCACTGCGTTAATATTAATGAGAGTTCTGGTAAGTTGGGACTGCCAGATTAGGTGCTCTTTCCCGTCTGCATCACCCCACTTAGTGCTCGTCTTTCTGCATGGGCTTTGAGAAGATGGCTTTCTGACACATAATTCCTATGGAAATGTAAGTTTTACTTGTACATAACCATCAGTGAGTCCTAATAAGAAAATATATCCTTTTAGAAATTGTGAAAGCAACAGTCTGATTTTGTGGCTCAGATGCACTTGGTAAGAAAGGCAATCTAATTTGCATTTTCTGTACAACACAAGGGCCCTGTGACTGGTAGGAGCTTTGTCCAGTGCAAAGCTTCCCTCTCGGTGCCGTCAGGGGCAGCACAGACCCAGAGCGACTCCAAATTGAGTGGGTCCCAAACTGTCAAGTGCTCTGCTTTGTTCCCTGTCCCTACCTTTTGATTCATTCCCTCTGTAATAGTTTTAAAAATGGGAAGATTCTTGGAACACTCTTCACCACTAAAAAGAATGAGTTGGAGCACTAGTGACATGGAAAGATATCCCAGATACACTGTGAAGTGAAAAACAAGTTGCAAAATAGTATGTATAGTATGCCCTTCTTTAAATTAAAAGTAATAATTATATATGTATATACAGGGTGGGGAACAATAAGTTTAAAGTTGTGAGTACACAAAACAGATTTTATTCTTGTTTTATTATTTATTAATTATTGTATTATTTTCCATATGAACAACTGTAAACCTACTTTTGTCCCACCCTGTATGTTAGTTGCATCAAAATGTCTGGATGAATGCATGTCAAAATTAATCACTACATTTTTATGGGGGTAGTAGTTATGAGAGAAATTTTACTTTACAAATATCATACAATCATAGAATATTTTAACTTTTGCAGTAGGCGTGTACACCTTTCTAATCAGAAAAACCTTTTTTTCTGAAACAGTTTTTTAAATGTTTTTAATTTTTAATGATAAAATATACATAACAAAATTTACCTACTTAACCATTTTTAAAAAATATATGTTGATTTGAGAGAGAGAGAGAGAAACGTCAATTGGTTGCCTCCCATGAGCGCCACAACCACTTATTGAACTCACAACCTAGGTATGTGCCCTGGCCAGGAATCGAACCCCCAGCCTTTTGGTGTTGGGAAAATGCTCCAACCAACTGAGCCACACTGGCAGCCCCACCAGCCAGGGCTATCTTAACCATTTTTTAAAAATTAAATATTTTTTTAATAAAGATTTTTATTTATTGATTGATTTGACAGAGAGGGGAAAGGAGAGAGAAAGAAAGGGAGAGAAATATGGATGTGAGAGAGAAACATCGATTGGTTGCCTCTTGTAAGCGCCCAGACCAGGGGACGGAACTGCAGCCCAGGCATGCGCCCTGACTGGGATGCAAGCCAGCCACCTTTTGCTTTGCGGGACAACGCCCGACAGAGTTACACCGGCCAAGGCCATCTGAACTGTCTCTAAGTAGATAGTTCAGTAGCATTACATACGTTCACACTGTTGCACAGCCAATCTCCAGAACTTTTTCTTGGCAAAACTGAAACTCTGTGCTCGTTAAACAACAGCTTCCCATTTGCCTGTCCCCCACCGACCCCCCCAAAAGCTCCTGGCAACCACTCTAATACTTTCAGTCTCTATAAATTTCACTGCTCTAAATATCACATGTAAATGAAATTAGGCAGTTTTTGTGATTGACTTATTTCACTTAGCATCATGTCCTCAAGGTTAGTTTTGGTGGTGGTTTTTGTTTTTGTTTTTGTTTTTTTAAAGAAAAGCGTATACTCGATGGGTAACTGGGCAAAACAATGAACAGACACTTCATAGTGGGTAATGCAAATGCAAATACAAATTAATGTGAAAATTATTTTAAAATACACACTAACAAAGCTTTTTAGTTATCACTTTAACCATATTTAAGAACTGCTAATACTCAGTGAAACATAATGAAACATTAAACACAATCTGATTCACTTTAGTTGGGAATATAAATTGACGTAACCTTTTTGATGAGTAGTTTTACAGTGTATATTAAGAACTTACAATAACAGGCAGGCTCTTTGGCCCATTAACTCTGCTGCTTGGAAGCTAAGCTAAAAAATAAACAGACATATGGACAAAAACTTATGTTTAAAGGTGTTTATTACAAAGTAATTTATTATGCAATATTATCCTAGTTGGCAACATGATGTTTAGTAAATTAAAATACATTTCTATCCATGATTCTAAATGGGATAGCAGAAGGGCCATATCTGAATTTCTGGGAAGGGTGTGCTTCGTTGGTATAAGCATAATGTAAAATTGCCATTTAAAGAAGGTATAGATTTGTATGTATATTGATAAGAGAATATACTTTAAAATATTTGATAGAGTATAATATATATTTTAAATTTTCAGTAATTTTAATGACATAATAAAAGGCTCATGATAAGCTAAAAGGAGATTGAAACGTATGAATACACAATGACCTGAACTGTGAAAGAGAAATGCATTTTAAAAAAGACTGGATGTTGAATACCAAATGTTAACAGCGTTTGCCTCAGGATGGTGGAATATTTTGCTACCTCTTACCCTTTTCTATATTTTAAGAATTCTCTGAGATGAGTATGTTTTACTTTTGTATAATCAGAGGAAAATACATTTTAAAGATACTAATTTTAAAACGTAGATTCCAAATATAATTAGAGATTATGTCATTCTTTTAAAGAAAATGCTGTTTAAATTTCAGGGCTTTAGGATCAGATACAGGAGGATCGACCAGGAATCCAGCTGCCCACTGTGGGGTTGTTGGTTTAAAACCAAGCTACGGCCTAGTCTCTCGTCATGGTCTCATTCCCCTGGTGAATTCAATGGATGTGCCTGGAATCTTAACCAGATGCGTGGATGATGCGGCAGTTGTGTTGGGTATTTACATGATTCCATGCAGTTTTAGAATATTACAGTTTCACTGTAAAACAGTATGTCTGTCACTCACAGGTATCTGTCTTTACAGGTGTACTGGCTGGGCATGACTGCAGAGACTCTACCACAATACAAGATCCTGTTAAACCATTTATGCTTCCCAACTTGACAGATGTGAGCAAACTCTGCATAGGAATTCCGAAGGTAACTCTTCCCTTTCATTACATTACAAAAAATACTGTCAAGTCAAATATAGAGCATAGATTTGGGAAACAGACTGGTTGGGTTTGAATCCCTGCTCTGCCACTTGTATTAGCTATGTGACCTGAGCACATGGCTTAATCTCTCTAAGCTCAATTTCCAGTCTAGAATGGGGATAATAACGGTGTTGATTTCAGAGAGTGCTGCGGTTTGCATTAGATAATCATCATGGACATGTAGCAGGTAATGTACAGCAAGGTGACTGTAGTTAATAATACTGTACCGCATATTTGAAAGTAGCTGAGAGAGTAGCTCTTAAAAGTTCACATCACAAGAAAAAAAAAACTAGCATGACAGATGTTGACTAGACTTATTGTAGTCCTCATTTCTTAATACATACAAGTATTGAATCATGTCACACACCTGGAACTAATATAACAACATTATGTGGTATGTCAGTTACAACTCAGTAAAGGTAGATAGTCATGCTAAGCAAGGGTCTGTAAGAGTTTTCTGTAAAGGTTCAATTACTAAATATTTTAGTCTTTGTCATAACTACTTAACTCTGCCATGGCATTGTGAAAGTAGCCATAGACCATATGTAAACGAAAGTGTGGCTGTGTTCTAATAAAACTTTATTTTCAGAAATAGCTGGCAAGTCACATCTGACTGATGGGCCATAGTTCATTAACCCCTGCTGTAAAAGGCATAGCCCTGAGATATATTTTGCGTAGTAAAGGATCAATAAATGTTATCAATATTACTATTATGATTAGTATTATTGCCTTTATTACAGTAGCAATTGAGTAATTCATACAGGAAAGTAAATATATTAAATTACTGACCTTTACTTTTTTTTTTATTTTAAGCTTGGCAATAATTTTGGGGGTAATTTTTTGTCATGGGAGACTTCCCTACACATCGTCAGATGTTCAGCAGCATCACTGCCTCTACCCCTAGAGGTAGCACCCCCACCACCCCCACCACCAAAAATGTCTGCACGCGCTATCAGTGTCCCCTGGTTAAGAGGAAGAGGATATAATTGCCCTCAGTTGAGACCACTGCTTTAGAGAAATAGTACTTTCTGTAAAATCTCCTGTTAAGGTAACAGCTGTGTCTTCTTTTAAAGATTTAGAGATAACACAGGTTGTAAAACAGACCACAGACCTACTTTGGAATCCTAGATCCTCTGCTTCCCTGCTATGTAATATTAGTACAGTTACTTAACTTCTCTACTCAATATTTTTCATTAATAAAATGAAAGGCCATGCCTACATCATAGGATTGTTAAAAGCATTAAATTAGAAAACCTTTGAAAAAGCATCCAGCAGAGTACCTGATATATAATGGACATTTAACAAATACAGGATCCAGCAGAAGTAACGCCTGCTTGAGTGTGGTTGGTAGGGTAATAATAGGGGTGTAATAATTTATAGTTTTAATTGAACATATCAACTAAAAGTCCTATGGTGTGCTTCAGTGTGATATTTTTATGTTACAAAATTACATGCTTATGATGTTGTAATAAAAAAGGGGCTCTATTTGTGCCGGACCCTGTATAATTTCCCAAACCACGTCCATAATATTGTTATGTCTGGCCCCTACCTAATACAGCACTTCTCATGCCATGAACACTCTGAAATTAGTTCAGTCTTCCTGGCCGCCTCCTAGCAGTTTAATCACATTTGCTAATGTATTGCCAAAGGTCCTGGAGTACAAATTTTTGTAAGTTATCTGTACAGATATTCTAATTCCTGTTTTTTAACTTTTTCCAATAAGGAATATCTTGTACCAGAATTATCAAGTGAAGTACAATCTCTTTGGTCCAAAGCTGCTAAACTCTTTGAGTCCGAGGGGGCCAAAGTGATTGAAGTGTCCCTGCCCCACACCAGGTATTCCATTGTCTGCTACCATGTGTTGTGTGCATCAGAAGTGGCGTCGAACATGGCAAGATTTGACGGGCTAGAATATGGTAAGCTGGCTGTGTTTTGGATTTTTAAGGTTGTTGTCTCAACATTTGAAAGATTCACTTATTAGTGGGGAAAAAAATGATTACGCAAGATAACATTAATGATTTAAAGAAGTAAATCAGTGAATCTTTTGTTATTTTAGCATTATACTTACACTATTCATCACTTATCTCTCTGGTCAGTTCACCCTTCTGGACCAAATACCTTGAAGGGACAGTAGCTTATCTTTGTACTCTCTGTCTAATATTGTGCTTAGCACGTCGTAAATGCTCAGTAAACACTTCAGTGAATGAACAAACGAACAAACAAATGAGGGAATGAACAAACGATGTTTCCCTCTTGGTTATTTTCTTCTCTCTCCTTGGTCCCTGACTGGTCAGCCTGTCACAAGGAAAATGAAGAATTAAAGGCAGTCTCCCACAGGTTTAGCATTGGCCAGAAATGTGAATCTAAGTCTTTTCAGCCAAACTTCCTTTTCAAGTTATGTTTATCTCTTTTTTGTTTTCAGGTCACCGATGTGACATTAGTGTGTCTACCGAAGCCATGTATGCTGCAACCAGGCGAGAAGGCTTTAATGATGTAGTGAGAGGAAGAATTCTTTCAGGAAACTTTTTCTTATTAAAAGAGTAAGATAATTAGTTTAGGAATTTTCCCCTTTCTTAAAAACTCAACAGTAAAGTAGTAGCAGGTCCTATGAGTTGAGGTATTTGCTAAAAAAGCAAAATCGTATGACTTGAATTAGAAATCATAATTTATGGTCTATTTATGGTACTTTTGGTTCCTGGTCATTCAGAAACAAACAAAAAATAATTGATGTTCTAGTTAAATGATTAATACAGACTAAGTAGGAAGCCCAGAAGGACTTTGACCTCATTAAGTGTCTTCTATTATTGCCTCATTGGCTTATCGCTGTTAGAGCCTTAAGTAGGAGGTTACATTGAAAAATTTAGTAAATTGGCAAACTATGGTTGCCGGGGCTGGGGGAAATGGGGAGGTGTCGGTCAAAGGGAGAAACTTCCAGTGATAAGATGCACAAGTTCCGGGACCTAGTGTACAGCATAGTTACTGTAGTTGGCAGTGCTGTATTGTGCATTGAGAGATGCTGAGGGAGTAGATCTCAAATGTGTTCACCACACCCAAGCAAACCCTCGAGCTCTGTGTGCTACTTCCTCCCATTCAATACTCTGCACTGGCAAATTGCGGTTGTGGCCTCCCCAAACTTCTGATCTAGTTCTCTTTAACTGAGGGCCCTCTCACCCCTAAACTCTGTTTAGTTTCCTCCTCTCAAGGCTGAGGCCTGAAAACTGCCTCCAGGCATTAGTCTGCGGCAGTCAAAGGGCCTCACTTACTTGCTTCCCTTCTCTCAGAGCTCCCTCTCCTGAAGGCCTGAAAGTAGTGGTTCCATTTTGTCTTGTTTTCTAGGTGTTTAATATGGCAGGGTAAGTCCCGTTCCTATTACTCTATCATTGATGGAAGCAGAAGTTCTGCTTTTGAACCATGTTTAAAGGAAGAAGAAATTTAATAGAAAACTGAAGTATTTGGCCCTGGCTGGTGTGGCTCAGTGGATTGAGTGCTGGCCATGAAGCTGAGGGTCACCAGTTCAATTCCCAGTCAGGGCACATGCCTGGGTTTCGGACCAGGTCCCCAGTCGGGGGCACGAGAGGCAACCACACATTGATGTTTCTCTCCCTCTCTTTCTCCCTCCCTTCTCCTCTCTCTATAAATAAATTTAAAAAAAAATTTTTTTTTTTAAAGAAAGAAAGAAAACAGAAGTATTTGTTCTTTTATAAAAGTCAGGTTTGGGGAATGCTGTTAATATATTATTTAAGCCATCAACTAAGCCGCTATTATTGTTTAAATTACAGGTGATGCCTGCATTCATCTCTATATTTAGAACCTGTGGTCAAATGCTATTAAGGACATCTCTTATTTCTATAGCATTCTTTTAGGGTAAAAAAGATTCCACATTTTTTATTTATTATATTTGGTCCTCAGTTAAGACTGGAGTTGTGATACTTATGTTTACAGATGAGGAAATTGAAGTTTGAATAAATAATACTTTTGCTAGCTTTCATTAGTAGCTTCAGGAGGATTTAAAGAGCATTTTTTTTTTTTCTTTGCATGATTGACCAAATAGTAACACGGACACCTGGCTAATTCATTAATCTTTTCAGTAAAATATCTTTTCTTGAATTGCATATTTCCATCCTGGGCTGTGCCTGTCCATAGAATACAGGATTGCAAAAACAGGATACTTCCCCACTTTTTTTTTAGCTTTTTCTTTTTAAAGCTTTATTGTATTTTTTTTTCCCATTACCATTTAATTCCCTTATATCCCCCTGCCCCCAGCAATCAGCACACTGTTGTCCATGTCCATGGGTCCTTTTTCCTTTTGCTCAGTCCCTCCACCCACTGACCTCCCCCCATCCACTAGCTGTCATCAGCTCTCCGTCTATGAGTCTGTCTCTATTTTCCCTGTTAGTTCAGTTTGTTCATTAGATTCCACATATGAATGAAATCATTTAGTATTTTTCTTTCTCTGACTGGCTTGTTTCACTTAGCATAATGTGCTCCAGGCCCATCCATAGTGTCACAGAGGGTAAAATTTTCTTCTTTTTTATGGTGGAGTAGTATTCCGTTGTGTAAATGTCCCATAGTTGTTTTATCCACTCATCTATTGATGAGCACTTGGGCTGCTTCCACATCTTGGCGATTGTAAATAACACTGCAATGAAAATAGGGTTGGTTATGTTCTTTCAAATTAGTGTTTTGGGTCCCTTCGGATATAGTCCCAGAAGTGGATCGCTGGGTTGAAAAGCTGTCCCATTTTTAAATTTTTGAGGTAACTCCATACTGCTTTCCACAGTGGCTGCACTAGTCTGCGTTCCCACCAACAGTGTAAAAGTGTCCCGTTTCTCCACATCCTCGCCAGCACTTCTTATTTGTTGTTTCCCGAGCCTGTTTCCTAGTGTCTAATTCTGATGGCATGTTAGAATTTTGCAAAACTCCAGAATCCTTATAATAACTAGTTATAATTATAGTATAGATGAAATAAGGCATTATAATAGAAAGAGGATTGGAATGAGCCTCCAGGGACCCAGTTCTAGTCCTTCCTCTAACTACTGCCAATCTCTGTAACCTTTGCAAAATCATTTACTTCCTATACTTGGCATTCCTCACCAGAAAATGAATGTTTTGGTTTAATGGTGTCCCTGGAAGTGTTAATATTTTGTGATTATATATTCAGAATCTCATCAAATAATGAGTTCTGATTGATTAAATTCCAGATCTATAAATTTTGAATAATATCAAAGTTGAACAAAAGTCATTTTTGTGTTCCTTAGGTATCTACATGGTGCCTGCTCACAAAGGCTGAGAACCCAGTGATTCTTTAATGAGCCTTATGTATGAAAATCATTCAAATAAATAATAAAAAGCCCTTAAAGTAGCAAAAATAATTTTTTTTTCTACAGAAACTATGAGAATTATTTCGTCAAAGCACAGAAAGTGAGACGACTCATTGCTAATGATTTTGTGCACGTTTTTAACTCTGGCGTAGATGTCTTGCTCACGCCCACCACCTTGCGTGAGGCAGTGCCGTACGTGGAGTTCACCAAAGAGGACAACAGGACCCGAAGTGCCCAGGATGACGTTTTCACCCAGGCTGTAAACCTGGCAGGTGAGGGTTCCTCAAGACCATTCTGGTTTTCTTTACATTCTTAGGTAGGCACCCTGCTCTTTAACTTAGGGTGCCTGCTCTAGGCACCCTAGCTGGATCGTTTCCAAAAGGCAATTGCTAGTCCTTCTGGAATGCTTAGAAAAGTGTGTGCGCATGTGCATAGGCACCCACGTCCTTGTATTCACCACACACACGTATTCAGAATCAGTCCACTTAGCAGCATAGTTTTTAACTTATTTAAAAATTTATCAGGCCTACAGAAAAATTGAAAAGTATTATAATGAATACCCATATGCCCTTTGCCTGGATTCATCCCTTTTAACATTTTGCCTCATTTGCTTTTTCCTTCCTTTCTTTATTCCTTTCTTTCCCTCTCTCCTGCCACATACACACACATATGCACACATTCGCACACACATATGCACACACATGCACACACTGTTATTTAGCGGAATAAAAGTTTCAACATCATGACACTTCACCTTTATCATGAATCTTTTAAGAATAAATACATTCTATATAATGACAATTCCATGATCACACTTAAGAAAACTAATATAAATACAGTAATTTGCCAAATATAGTCCACATTTAAATGGTCCCATTTTTAATTTAAATGATTAAATTTTCTGAATTAATTTAAATTATCAATTGTACCAAAAATGTCTTTTATAAGTTGTTTTTCCTCTGATATATATTTTTGTTTATAATGTCTTTTTAAATCCCCCCAGTCCTCTGTTTTTTTAGAACCGCATCAGACTATACGATAATTTTTATTCCAACCATCAGACACAATGTAGACCACTCAAGAGGAAATGAAAGGTCTGTTGTACTCGCCTCCACCTTTACTTACTGTGCTTCTCTCTCCCTGATGTGTCAGGGTTCTTTGTTTTATCATGTCCTTTCTGTTCAGAGGGATTCCCTGAGCCATTCCTTCATGGTAGCTCTGCTGGCAACTAATTCTCTTTGTTTTCTTCCTTTTTATTTTTAAAGATTGTTTTTACTACATACAGGATTCTGTTTTGACATTTCTTTGCTTTATTATTATTTTTATTTTTTTTTATTTTTAGAGAGAGGGGGAGGGAGGGAGAAAGAGAGGAAGAGAAACAGCAATGTATGGTTGCCTCTCACATGGCCCTCACTGGGGACCTGGCCTGCAACCCAGGCACGTGCCCTGACTGGGAATCGAACCAGGACCCTTTGGTTCCCAGCCCGCGTTCAATCCACTGAGCTACACCAGCCAGGGCACGACATTTCTTTTCTTTAGACTTAAAATTGTTGTGCTACTTTCTTCTGGCCTGCTTAATTTCTGATAAGAACCCCACACACACACCTTTTAAGTTTTTTGTTTTAGTGACATTGACTTTCTTGAAGAGTTTAGTTCACTTGTCCTGTAGGATGTCCCGCCTATAATCCGGATTGTCAGATTGCTTCCTTGTGATTGGGTTGAGTTAAACATGTTTGACAGAAGTACTACATACCTTCAAATCAGGAAACAGTAATACTAATTTGTTCCACTTTTGGAAACTAAGTTGAACCCTTGGTTAGGAAGTAACTGCAGATGTTTTCCTTGTAAAGTTACGGTTATGAGCTTTTGGTGAGGTGATACTTTGAGACCATGTGAATATTTATTCCCCAATAAACTTGAACCCAGTTTTAGCATCCGTTGATGCTTCTTGCCTGAATTATTACCTAGAGAATTACAGTATGCTACTTTTTCTAATTATATCATTCCTTCTATACATATTAGTTAGCAGTCTTCTCTAAACAATAGCTTTCCTTTTTTGAATTCAATGTATTGTAAGCAATTGCTATCATTACTGTTTTTGGTGACCTAATTGTCCCAGGTTTAGTCAGCAGAAGCCCCTTAAGATTGCATGTATCCTTTAGACCTGTCCCCATTAATTTCGGAAAACTTCCTTAGTTTATGGCATAATAATATGTCCCAAGACTTTATACATTTTCTGCCCCAAACCGGGAATTAAAACTGCCATGAGCTACTATTCTCTCTAACAAATTGGAGAAATTCATAAGCTCAACAATATACTCTATTGGCAAGGCTGTAAAAAAGAAACACAACTCATTTTGCTGATGAGAGTTCACAATGGTACAACTACTTTGGAGGGGAATTTGGCACTATCTAATTACATACTTATTTATCCTTTGATGAAGCAATCCTCTTTGTCTGAGAAACTTTCAAGAATACCAAAAACTAAGGTGATTCACTAGGGCATAGTGTGAAATAGCTAAGTACTGAAAATAGCCTAAATGCCCAACCATAGAAGAATGGTTGAATGAATTACGGTAAACCCACATAATGAAATAGTATGCAGCTATAAAAAGGAATGAAGACGTTCCTGACAACAATGATTTTCAACATATACTTAACAAAGGAAGGTATAAAAGCATGTATATCATATAATTTTTGTTGTTTTTTAAACCTTATTCTGTCATGGACATACTAGCACTGGAAAGTAGAAGGATCTCAGCTTCTTAGGTTGGAGAATTGACCAACTAATGGGTTTCTTTCCTTTCCTCAGGACTGCCAGCAGTGAGTGTCCCTATGGCCCTCTCAAACAAAGGGTTGCCAGTAGGACTGCAGTTTATTGGACGTGCATTCTGTGACCAGCAGCTTCTTACAATTGCCAAATGGTTTGAAAAACAAGTACAATTTCCTGTTATTCAACTTCAAGAAATAATGGATGATTGTTCATCGGTCTTTGAAAATGAAAAGTTAGCTTCTGTTTCTCTAAAACAGTAGTGATAAATATATCATGCAAATTAAAATGACAAAGATTTTATATTCTAAAAGTCAAGTGATCTTGCTAAGTTCTTGTAACTTGGTTCATTGTCAACATAATCATTCCTTGGAATCACTTTTTAAAATTCTTGTGATATGGTTAATTATAAATAACTTACCAGAATTTACTAAGCATCTGCTAAGCACCAAGTATAGGATTTCTACTACAGCGCAAGACACATGTTCCTGAAAAATGATGCATTTTGCAAAAATGTTCCTTAAAAAGAACAAAGCTAAACAAGACAAGCCCAAAGAGGCCGAAACTAAGACACACCATAATTAAAATACAAAAGGTTAAAGACAGAGAATCTTTAAAGCAACAAGAGAAAAGTGGTTAGTTACCTACAATGGAGCCTCCATAAGGCTGTCAACTGATTTCTCAAAAGAAACTTTGCAGGCTAAAAGGGACTGGCAAGAAATATTCAAAGTGATGAAAAGCAGGGACCTACAAACAAGATTACTCTACCCAGCAAAGCTATCATTTAGAATCAAAGGGCAGATAAAGAGCTCCGGGACAAGGAAAAGCTGAAGTAGTTCACCACCAATCCAGTATTACATGAAATGTTCAAGGGTTTTCTTTAAGAAGAAGATAAAAAATATGAATAAAAGTGGCAATAAATATTTATCTACCAATAATTGAATCTAAAAAACAAGCAAAACAGAAACAGAATCATAGATACAGAGAATGTTTTGATTGTTGCCAGATGGGAGGAGGATGGGAGGGCTAGGCAAAAAAGGGGAGGGGATTAAGAAGTACAAATTTGTGGTTACAGAATAGTCATGGAGATGTAAAGTACAGCACAGGGAATAGAATAGCCAAAGAACATACATGCATGACCCATGGATGTGGACAACAGAGTGGGTGGGTGGGGCTAAGGGGGAAAAACTGGGACAATTGTAATAGTATAAATAAAATATAATTTAAAAAAATAAAAACAGCTTCATTAGATATATTAATTGTTGAATAACTGTTGTTAGCCTGAAACTAATATTTTACATTAACTGTATTTTAATTTTTTTTAAAAGCTAGAGTAAAAATAAGTTTAAGGATAAACATCTTTAAAACTTATACATCTTTGTAACCAAAACATTAACAAAAACAGTAATTGGGACCTCCAGAGATAATCTGAACAAGGAACTCGAGGGGAGGGGGGGAGGCTGCCTCAGGGGTGTGGCCAATTGCACAGAACAACAGGAGTATTGGCCTTTGCTGAGCAAAGCTGGTGTCAGGAACTCTGATCAAGGGAGGAAGCGCAACTTGCTGGGGCCCAGAGCCGTGCCAGCCTGGGAGTGTGCTTTGCTGGGGAGGAGTCCCAAGTGCAGACACTCCTTTTATTTCTCTAAAAATAGACGTGCACTGATGGAGATTTTTCACGTGAAAAGTTAAAATTTTACTTCTGCTAGTCCAGAGCCCTGTGCCAAGGAACCGAAACAGCTCCATGTTACACTAAGTTCATTTTCCTTAACCGATTGCAAATGAGCTCATTGATATCATAGAAACATTGGCTGCAACCTAACAGACCATACTGGACTTAAAACTTGGTAGCTTGTGAAACATGATTTGGGAGAGGAAGTTTGCACATACAGTAGTCTCCCCTTTTCTGAGGGGAGTACGTTCCAAGACCCCCAGTGGATGCTTGAAACCACAGATAGTTTCAGGCCTGACATATACTGTAGGGGGCAGGGGGGGTGGGGGACAGGGTTCTTATAAATTAGGCACAGTAAGAGATGAACAACAAAAATGAATAATAAAATAGAACAACTATACTATAATAAAAGTTATGCGAATACAGCATTGTTAAGTAAAGTAAGCCTGGCCTGGACACAAGCACTGCGAGACCGTGCCGGTCACTGATAACCACGAGGGCCACTGACTAATTAATGGCAAGTGGTGGGCACAGCGTCAACATGCTGGGCAAAGGGATGACTTCTGCCCCCACCTGGTCAGATTTGGACAGCTCAAGATTTCATCATACAACTCAGAACTGCACACACTTTAAAATTTATGAATTGTTTATTTCTAGAATTTTCCACCTAATATTTTCAGACTGCCATTAACCGAAATGACAGAAGGCAAAACCATGGGCAACTGGGGACCACTGTTTGCAAGTAATACGATCGGAGAAACTGGTCGATGGTTTGGTGAAGATGCCAAAGAGAGGAGCCCTGGGCCTCCCTGGCCCCGGATCCTCTATATGATTCCCTCACACTCTTGACTTTCCTTACAAGTTCTCTTTATTTG
>PVJI01014102.1:0-45385 GCA_004026765.1 Micronycteris hirsuta
TAAGGACACAAATTTTCTCTTCCGTACTTCTGTTCAGCTGTGTTCCAGGAAAACAATTGATAACTGTGATCGACTCTGGCTAACTTAAGCAGGAAAGGAATTTATTGAAAGGATATTGGATAACTAACTAAATTGCCAGGAATATTTTTAGAGAACCAGGCTTGGAGAGCAGGCAGAAACAGAAAGATCGATAGCCCTGAACCACAGCCAAGCTGTCAAACCACAGAACACGGCCAGTGTCACTCAGTCCCTTCCCCCAGGGTCCCCTGTTGTAACCACTGGGCTTCCTCACAGGAGCCATTCCAGATCCAAGCCCAGCGGGTGTGCCTGCCTGTGCCAGCCTAGGTAACGGCTCTGGCCCAGGGTTCGGGGAAGCTGAGAAAGGGCAATGGGGGTCTTCGGCTTCTGTGGTAGAAAAGTGGCTGTGCCTCCCACCAAGACTGACAAAGTGGGGAACTTCTAACAATAGGGGCGCAGGTTCAAAGCCTGGGCATTCAGATAAAATGACAAGTGTCCGCCTCAGACATCAACACTGCATGCAGTGAGGGAAAACTAGCAAGACAGCCCCAAGACAAGCTTGGAGAACAGTCAGTCTAGTGTCCAGACAACAGGAGGTCCAAGGGTTTCAGGCAGAAGAAAAAGTGGAGACTTATAGTATTTGATACGATATGGAGAGTTGGAAAAGTTGAGGATGTGGTTAAGGCAAATGGTGCCAAAAATCAGGAAAGACAATTGGAAATTCCCAAGAAATCAAATGAGCTTTACAAGATAGGAAATGCAATCTCAGTAAACTATTTAACTCTGCAGTGAATGGTATTTGTATAGTCAAAATGCACAGCACTGGTTTTTAATTTAAACAAAAATAATGATGTAACTTTTGGGGAAAAGTGTGGAAGAGATGGTTATGGTATCATGAAGAAAATGTACATAAATAAAGAAATGGCTAAACCCAGAAATGGCTGTGTAAGCTTCTTACTTAGAGATACAGAGGTGACCCTGGGGAGGTAGTCATAAGCTCCCTGAACTCTAGTGGATTTTTAAAAATCATATGCATTGATTTTTAAAATTATTTTTAAAGCAATAAATGTATATAGAAAGACAGTGTACCAGTTCATAGGTAAACGACTTCTATTCCAAAAGTCATGATTCAGTTTAAGATTACTTTTCCTTTAGAAGCATTCAGGTATGGTCTGTCTGGGAAAAGTTCAACCATTGTTAATATAACAAGAATGGTTTGTGCGACATCAACACAACCTGGCAGCCAAGGAGAGTGGACTGGAATGTGCATGCGTGAGCAATGACGACTTCACTGTACTAGTCGGTGGGGGCGGTAGATGCTGCTGAGTGAGCATGTGTACTCTGTGGCCGTTGCATTCGTAATGACTGAGTGAGTAGAGCCATGAATCTGCATCAAGTATAGTAGTTAGAACTGGAAGCTAGGTATTCCTTTATTAAAACCCTCCTGCCCTAACCTGCTGAGCTGATGGCCAAAATCCAAGGGAGACTCAGCTGTGGTCTGGGCTCCAGCTGGAGAGTTCTCCTTTGGGTTATTTCACTAATGTGCTTAACCTGGTCCTCATTCTTTTTATTTAATTTCCATTTTCTTCTATTTCCCTTCTTCCTCTGTTCAAAATGCCTGTCTCATGTTTGGCTTTGAGACAAAATGTATCATATATCTAGTTCTTTCCCCTGCCCAGATCTCCTATTAACTGGGGTGAAGGGAGTTTATTTTAGTGTTCACAGTTTGTTAACCTACAGCAGACCGTGCCTCTTGCTTGATTTAATTTTTTCCGGTGGCTCAGTTGAATGGTAGATAAGAACACCACTTGCCTTCCCGCCGTGAGGCCGGGATGGTCTTTCTGGAGCACAGCCCATTTCTGTGCTGAATCCAGAGCCATACACGGTGAGTGCTGCATGAGATTTTCAACGGTCTTAAAAAATAAACTGCCGGTCTTGTTTTGTTTAACCTCAAATGGAAGTGATTTTTGTTTTTCTTGTAATGCAAGTAACCCACGCGCACCCTAAAATAATTTAGAAATATAAAAAGCTAAGAAGAAAATAAAACCATAATCCTACCACGCAAAGATTAATTCTCAAACTATTTGGTATGTATTCTTAGATACCTTATTTCTATGCACATAATTTCCCTACAAAAACACAATTTTACTACTCACACCTGCTTTTTAAAAACATACGTAGATGTACATCATTATTAATTGCATAACATTCCATTATATAAATGTACAGTAACTTACTGAATTATTCTTTTGAAATTGGGCATTTATGTTGGACTTATGTGGAAAACTGTAAATATTCAAAAAGCTGGTTGTGTTTCCTTTAATGTACAAACCCTAGGAAGAACATAAATGTTCTCAGAATATACTCCCAGAAGTGGAATTGCTAGGATGTAACACGTATATAGACGCATCACTTTTAAAAATACAATCAAATACTACAGAACTAACTGTAAGCATGAAATCAATGCGCCCCGCATTTTAGTTCTCAGAGATTACCTCCACTAACACTCAATGTGATCTTTCCAGACCTTTTCCTCCATGGATACATGGAAATTTTATAGTGAGGTCTGTAGTTTTATAATTTTTTACCCCAATACGATCATATTATACATATCTTATGGCAACTGTAATTTTTCCTCTTTATATTTCTTGAAAATCTTTTCAAATACAGAGTGGGACGAAAGTAGGTTTACAGTTGCTCGTATGGAAAATAGTACAATAATTAATAAACAATAATACAAGAATAAACTGTTTCAGGTACTCACAACTATAAGCCTACTTTTTTTTTTTTAAACATTGATGTGTGAGAGATACATTAATTGGTTGCCTCTCCGATACCCCCTACTGGGGGCCCAGCCCACAACCCAGGCATGTGCCCTGACTGGGAACCGAACAGATGACCCCCCTGGTTCACAGGCTGGAGCTCAAGTCACTGAGCCACACCAGCCAGGGCTGTAAGCCTATTTTTATCCCACCTGTTATATAGAGATTTATCTCCAGAATATATGAACATGTATATATATATCCACAGATCTATATCTATATCTATATCTATATGTATATACCTATAGATCTATAGATACATGTTTTAAACATTCCCCTTGCAGGTTGGTAATGTTTGAGATTTATGATTTACCCTCCAAGAGCCTTTGGAAATTTATTTCTTGATTCGTTCAAAATAAATAAGTAAATTTGAGTGCATGCCGTGGGCAAGGCTCTGGGGAAACTAAGCTGCGGAGATGGAGCTTTTGGTCCAGCCATCATAGAAAAAGGTCTCAGCCGTTTTTCAGGAGACTCGTTGCATTGAGGAATACCTCTCGCTGACCTCCTGCTTAAGATTCCTGGGTTCCAGAAGCTCCTATTCTTGCATCCTTGCTGTTTGGGATCTAGGTCGACTGTCTTGAGCAGGTGGTGGCAGAGTAGTTGCCCAGAGCCTGCCCTCAATGCTGGGTTCCCAGGGAAGCTACAGACACCCCAGCCAAGTACGTTCCTCATTAAGTAAACAAGCCATAGTATATAGTAATACAGTACGATGCAGCTATGAACAATAAGGTCATTCTAAGTATGCGGATAGTACTCAAACCCTGAGGTGTGTTGTAAGAATAGTGTGTGATTTGCTACCATTTGTATACAATTTTTAAAGGTGTGGTTGTGTATATTTTTTAAAAATGCTCTTAAAGATGTGGTATGCTTATTTACATAGACTATCTAAAAGCTTGTCAAAGTAACTTAATAGCGCTTGCCTTTAAGGAAGGGAATTACGGCTCAAGATTAGGAGAAAATTTGCTTTCTAAGTGTATCTATTTGTGCTGTTTGAATTACCATGACCATTTATTTAAAGGAAAGATTTTTTATTATGAGAGTAAAATTCTTTACATGTAATCATAAAGTGAGATGGCATCCATATAATAAACTCTTTATATACAGTGGCTATACGCATGGACTTTGGTGTAGGCATGCTTCCTGGCCGCGCGGCCTTGGAAAAGTCATTTAAACACTAAACCTTTGTTTTTTCCTGTAAAATCAGAGGTAGTGACTACTTTGTGAGGTTGTATGAAAATGAGATACGAATTATTTGGAAAGCAATTAACATGGTGCATAATATATGGTAAACACTCAAATGTTCATGGTGTGATGGTTAATACTGAAAGGCCATACCTATCGGGGCTCCCGGTTGCCAAGGGTAGTAATCTAACTCAGTTGTCTGGTAACATGAAGGGAGTTTGTTGGCTCGCGCTGGTGGAAGTCTAGGATAGGGCCGCCTTTGGGCATGGCCATATTTAGAACCTCCCTTGAAGGTATTGGGACTCAGCCTTTCTCCAGCTCTTAGCTCTATTTTCTCCTGTGCTGGCTCAGTTCCCAGGCAACTCCAGGATTATACCCTACTGCCTAATAACTCCCAGTGAAAAGAACCCAGTACTTTTCAACGAAAATCCCAGGATTGAGTGATTCATTCCTCCTTTTTCATGGGGCCCATCCCCAAAACCAGTCGTCTTAGTTAGAAGACTGGAATGCACTGACTGGTAGGCTCAGATTACAGTACTCCCCTTTGTAACCTTGACAGGAAGGGTCAGCTTAAGATGTTGAACAATATCAGGCCTTTTGTTTTCAGGTTTGGAAACAGAACAACCAGGTGGACTAAGTTCCTTCCCCAACAGAAGAAAATGGAGGCAACAAATGTCAGGCAGGTAGAAACTAGGGTGCTCCCCACAGCCCACTGCTCGGCTGCCTGACCATTAATCCTGTTGTTTTCTTCTGAGGAATGTGATCTTAGTTGGAGCTGAGGTTCCAGGGAGGTGCCATGTGGGTGATCTGCACAGCACCTCTTCTGTCCAGCCTTGACTCCTGCTTAGGAGCCATGTAATAGGAAAATCTGTTTATAAACCAGGTAACTCAGTTCAGCAAGGTGTTCACCCTAAAAGTAACCAAAAATCGAGATGACCGACAGAAGAGATCTTCGTCTGCTCCCAGGGCAAGGGGGTGTAGGCAGAGGCCACCCGCACTATTTAAATCCTCCCATTTAGGCTTTTGTTTTTGTGTGTCTTACCACAGATGTGTTCTTGAATTTGCTAAAGTTAAAGTAATGCTGCTCCAAGCCCTGGCCGGGTAGTTCATTTGGTTACAGTGTCCTCCCAGTGCGCCAGGGTTGCAGGTTCGACCCTGGTCAGGAATCAACCAATGAATGCATGAATGCGTGGAACAACAAATCAGTGTTTTTCTCTTGCTCTTTCTCTCTCTTCCTCTTCTTCCTTCCTCTGTCTCTAAATTCAATAAATAAAAAATTAAAGTCTTTTTTTTAAAGTAGTGCTGCTCCGTTATATGTCAAAATTATCAAAATTATGAGCCTTTTCCCAAAAGGGAGCCCAGTTATTACAGATCTAGGAACTGCAAGTTCAGCCCCCGCTCACGAGGCAGTGGGGGGAAGGTAACAGGGAAGCCCAACAGAAAACATCCGTTTGGAAAAGGAAAGTAACACAGGGGTCGCCTCCATAGCACATCATGTCCTCGCAACACGAACGCTGTCACTTGGAGGCTTGGTGGAGACTCGACTGGCTTGTGGAGTCAGTGTGGCTACCTCCGTTTCTGCCCTCTCCGAACCTCACTCTTTCTGGTGTACGTTTTGTAGGCTCAGTGGTTGTCTCAGTGTCTGAGACATCGTAGACCTTTTGCTTTCTGGATCTAGAGATTCTCTGGCGATACAAACACCTTTAAAAGTTAGTAGATTTTTCTATCTAGTGCTTAGATTTGGTGAACTCTACAGCTTGGCGTTTGGTAACCAAAGTCACACATCATGGCTAGTCCTAGTCCTTAAAGTTCCATGTCAAGTTTCTCAGCAACAGGCTTCAGAAGAATTTTCCTGGCCTACCAGTTTACTGTTTCCATAGGCCTTTGCAGCAGAGCGATTTGAAACAATAGCCTCAGGTGGGGAGGCAAAACTAATATTCCCCGGGCTGCTGGCCAGTGGTTGGTTCTCTGTTGGGAAGGGTCAAGGACAGTACAGCCTTCGGACCACAGAGTTGGGGGTCGCAGACTCTTTTCCCATCTGCCTGCCTTCTGTGGACTTTAGCGTGGGCAGAGAATACAGCTGTCTATCTTCCTGGATTGCTTTATACAGAGAAAAAGGTCTCCGCGGCAAAGCTCTTTTCTTCTCTATCTTTAGGTAAGCCCGCCTCCAATGAGGCTTGTCTCTGTCATCGATCGTTTCCTGAAGGCCACAGGAAGTGACCCACACACTCTGCTCCTCTTCAGCCCCACTGTCACACCCTGCGCAGCCAGTCCCACACGCTGCCGCTTGCAACACCACGCTTTCAAGTTCTCGACTCCGAGTGCTTTAAGCAAAAAGGAGATTTTATTGACTAATGTAACTGAAAAGTCTGGGGCAGACCAGTTGTTGCCCCCAGTGTATGTATGACCTGATCCAGAGCTTTGAACGGTGGCCTCAGACCCCTTTCTCTCCATCTCTGTGCTCTGCTTTCCCCTGCAGAGGCTCCATTCTCAGGTGGCTTCCGGCTTCTACGTGTCAGTTTTACTGGGAAGGTACACCGCCTTGTTGCCAGTAGTTACAGAAAAGTTTCTAGAGTTGGCCTTTGTTCACCCAGCTTGGGTCGTGTGCCACCCTGACCGGTCGCTGTGGTGTGAAGGGAAGAGGTACAGGAGAATGGACCGCGATGACCAGGCCTGGGCCCCCTGTCTGCAGCTGAGACTGCGAGGGGGTGGGGGTTATTCCCCAAGGAGGAGTCGGAGCATTTGCCTGATGAAGCGGGAATTTTGCTGGGCCAACCAAAACTACAGGCCTACACAAGGATTGGACACAACATTTGGGAGGGAGAAATGAAGTTGAGAAAACAAACTGGTGAATTGTCATTCCTAGGCCTTTAGAGTAATGTTTAGCCAATACAAGGATAATCTGTGCCACTAATGTAAGCCACATGGTAAAAAAAAAAACAGGGAAAGAGGAGAAATAATAACTTTAATACTGTCTTATTATAAAGCCAACAAACTCATTTTAACATATTATCAATATTAAAATTATTAAAGATATTTTACCCTTTCTTTGAACTGTCTTCAAAATCCAGTGTACATTTAAAACTGATAGCCCGAGGCAGTTCGGATGAGTCACGGGTGGCCAGCTGCTTGCTGTAGTGAACAATGCAAACAGCTGATGACGTTCTGTAGAGAAACTGAATATTTATCATCGGCTGATAAGTTGTTACTTTCGTTTCTATTCATGGGAAGTTATTTTGAAATTGTGAGTTTCCTCGTAAGAAGAACCTGCCTTAAAATGAGCTGAGATACACACACTGCCCTGTGGAGTATCTAGTTGGTGCCACTTCTGTCTGAACACCCGTCAGACCCGCACAATTACTTTTTTAGTAATCTGTCTTCTCTCATGGACTCTCTGCCCTAGGTAGTTTAGGGCTCATCTGTCCTCCTTCTGTTCCCTATGCCCAGTGCCCAGGACATAGAAGACACTAAGTGGATATTTTTGAAGGGATATGTAAATAGATTTAAAACTAAGGTGAGGACTTCTCATTTGCCAAGTTTGATGACAAAATGGCAGAAGTAATATTAGTAGTTGAAGCTGAAGATTGGGTGTTTGCAATATTTGTTATTCTGACGAATGGCCATCTGTAGTCTGTGACTAGTTGTGTTACCATTCAATCACTTAAAGAGAGAGAGAGATTGAATACCTACAGAAACCCAGGCTCTGTGCCAAGCACTCGGTATACAAAGATAAATGGGAAACAGTCTCTGCCTGGAAGGAAATGAGAACCAGGTTAGTAAAATAACTCATATCCAATAAGTGTTATGATACAAATAAACACATTGTTTGGGGAAGCACAAGGGAGGCGGTCCAACCCAGGTCAGAGATGGAGAGGGGCAGCAAAGTTTCACTGGGGAGAAGTTCATTTAAGTTCCATGGTGCCTGCCGTGTTCTCAGTATCTAGGCCCGTGCTTGGCGCATGTGTTGAATCAACGAATAAATGAACAAAGTGGCTCCTGGACCTAATCCTAAAGGAGGCTGGATTTGTCCATTCGCGTGTGCACAGATGATCCCTGCAGATGAAGACAGAGTTTGCATGACAGCTCAGCCCCCAGAGCCAGAACGCTGGCCGTGGGGACCAGCGAGACCTGAGTGAGTGGCGCAGAGGCGTGAGAGCCGGCGTGAGCCTGCAGCCCTGAGCACCGGGCCGGGGCCAGGTTCCAACAGCCCGACCTCTTGTGATTGTCCCTGTGACCGGGACGAATGATTGTACTTTCTTCTTCCAGGCCAAGCGAAGGCTGGAGCTAGGAGAAAGCGGTCATCAGTACCTCTCCGATGGTTTAAAAACCCCGAAGGGCAAAGGGAGAGCCGCACTGCGAAGTCCAGACAGTCCCAAAAGTAAGGATTCTTTCATCCCTGATTCTCTGTGGTGCGGGTTCCCAACTTCCAAAGCTTGTGGCTGGAAGGATGCCAAGGTGTGAATAATTTTGGCATGTTTTGTCCTTTTTCATTTCTTTCTGTGCCTATCCAAAAAATAAATACAGTGTCTGCAGACATCCAGCAAAAGGTTTACAGAATCACTCCAGTACCTAAATACTGACTTAAGGGGAGGCCTCTTAAAATGTGTGCAGTTTCATTTTTCAACTCAGAATACAAGCTCTTTATTGTGTCCTACAATGAAATTTAGTTCTAACTTGAACGGACATTGCTTCAGAGACTGAGGTGAACTGGGTACGGGCGAACTGTGCCAGAGTCACCGATGTCCGTGTCGCCTACATCTCTAGCTCAGCATGAGGCAGCGTAGGAATTGATTGAGACCAGTGAGTTGCAGCTCGTTTCCCTTCCCATTGACACAATCATCGTTTCTTCTGGGAGAGAGGAAAGCAGGTGGGAGATAGCTAACTAGTCCTTTCCATCTGAGGCATTTAATGTAAAGGCTAAATTAGACTTTGTTCTCGCTCGCTCTCCTTCCCTGTAGTCTATGAATTAGGCAAAACACAGGTTATGTGCACTGCTAAATTAAACCTTTGACCTGTGACCTATCAGAGAATAGATACAATACTAAATAAGAAATTTCATTCAAGAGGGATGGGGAGATTTGATTAGAAGACTCTTCTAGATTCCAGAGTCTTTATCCAAATAAAGCATTATTTGAAATATTGGCGAGCAAGTTATATACACACACACATACTGGAGCCTGAACGGCCAGTCGAAGTGGGTCTGTCTGCGCCCCGTCACAAGATGCTGGAGAGATTTGTCACCTGGCCCCCTCAGGTTAGGCTCCACATGTACAGATCCCATGGGGCTACAGCACTTTTTCATTCATTCAACAGACATTTTTGAGCACCTGCTATGTGTGAGATACTTCACTAGCCCCAGGGAGTAGGGTAAGCCAAAGTAGAAATTACTGAGAAACTTACAGTAAAATCAAACAGGAATTTGTACTGTCTCTTCCTTTTCTAATAAAGCAGTCCCACCGCTTTCTCTGTAACTTCACAAAAGCTTTGCTTCCGGTACTAATACTCGGGCTGTGGTGGGGAAGAGAGCTTGCTCAGCTGCAGAGAAACCCTTCATTTCTTTACCTTTCCCCCTATTCCCCACCGCTCGGTTTTTGTTTTTCTTTAAGCTCCAAAATCTCCCTCAGAAAAAACACGGTATGATACATCCCTTGGTCTGCTCACCAAGAAGTTCATTCAGCTGCTGAGCCAGTCACCTGATGGGGTCTTGGATTTGAACAAGGCAGCAGAGGTGCTGAAAGTGCAAAAGAGAAGGATTTATGATATCACCAACGTACTGGAAGGCATCCATCTGATTAAGAAGAAGTCTAAAAACAACGTGCAATGGATGTGAGTATGAGCCGCACCCCCACCCCATTCCCTGCTCAGATGGGCTCCTTTCAAACGTTGTGCTCTCGCCCAGCCCCGTTACATTCATGCCCACGCTTGATTTCTTCCCTCTCCTCCTCTTTTCTTCTGTCTCCTTCTCCCTTCCTCAACTCCTTAGCCACAGGTTCAGAGTCTCTTTAGGAAGGGACCTATTTCGATACTGTCAGAGATAAAAGGGTTTGTATTCCATTAGCTTCAAGTGAAAGGACCCTGGGGTTAATTAGGTCCCGCAGATGTGAAGTTCTACATTCTATGCTGTTCACTTGTTACTATGAGGTCCATGTGTGTAATCTCAGAGACGCTTGCACATGTCTTAACTCCAGTAGGAATTTGGAGATGAACTGTGGCTGTGTATTGACACATCTGTGTACGCACACAGTCACCGAATATCTTTATCCATGCTGCTAATAGCAGATTGCCTCACTTTCTGAATGCATAAATTAAGTGCCTCAGTTCCGTCTAGAAAGCAGAGATGATAATGCTTATCACCTATATATCCGCATGTGTGATTAAATTTGTGAATTATGAACAAGCACCGGAACAGGCAGTGTTTTAGAAGGAACTATTAAAGCATATTGGAAGGAAAAAGTCTGCTATGAGGTTTGGAAAAATACTACTTCAAACCTGAGAAGACGGTGTGGCCTGTGGTGTGGGAGAAACCCGCTGGGTGTTGTTCTGTGTTCTTGGGTACAGCACATGTATCTGTCTCCTTACCCTCCTTTCCCTTGTTAGTTGTTGGTATAAGACCCGCAGAAGTTACCTAGGCCTTTTGTGTTTTGGGATGATGTTTTGTTGAATTTTGAATCTTTCTTTCAAATTTCCCCATTTTTCTATGTTTTCTTATCTGCTTTCTCCCCCCCGGGAGACAAGTGGCAGGAAGGAGCTGCCTCGCTTTGCCCTTCAAATTTGAGCCTTCTGAATAAACAGGCCTCCTCTGTAGGAAAGAACCCTGAAAATAGCAGGGTTTTTTTTTTCACTTAATTTCTATGGTGTGAAAAGGAAAGGACTGCGTGTATAAAAAAAAAATGTATAAATGTTCTAATTTTAACATTTGGCAAACAAACAGTGTGACCTCCTATATCAAGAGGGGGCATTTACCCAAAGGATCGTCTCTCCCTGCCCTCCCTTGATTGTTCTTTTCCTCCTCCCTTCAGCCTCTCAAGTAGCCATGAAGAGTCTGTGTTTGGGTTTCTAGGGGCTGCAGTCTGTCTGAGGACGGGGGCATGCTGGCCCAGTGTCAAGGCCTGTCAAAGGAAGTGACCGAGCTCAGTCAGGAAGAGAAGAAGTTAGATGAACTGATCCAAAGCTGCACCCTGGACCTCAAACTGTTAACCGAGGATTCAGAGAATCAAAGATATCCTTTGTGCCACCTGGTCGTCGGGGGTTAGTGTCTTCTAGACTGTTTCCCAAATTGAAGTCTTTGATGCACAAGGTAGAATTTTACTCTGGTGTCATGCTCACGTGTGCGGGTTGTTTGTGTGTGTGCGCATATGTCTGAATCCACTTATTTTGGTATTAAAAGTGTTTATGGAAAGATAATCACCTATTATACCCATTTTATAGCAAGGAGAGACCTGGTTTTTAAGTCATGTTATTCACGTGTGGTTGGCGCATATGGAAACACTCACGGCTCAAGGCAGCACTGTTGTAAGATGCTTGTGGTGTCAGCATTAATATTAACGACAACACTCTGCGGATTCATCTTTGGCTTTCCAGATTTCGGGTGGGTGTGAGCTGTCACTGTTGGGGTTCTCACATTCTGTTTTCTTTTCATCAGATATTGGAGCAATTGGAATTTGTTGAATCTGTCTGATTGAGCTACAGTTGAGAAAATCCAGAGAGTATAAAAAATTATTCTGTAACTTTTAAAGCGCATTATGCTGATTCACAACACTAAAAACTGATTTCAGAAGCACTGCAAGGCCTGAGAAATCTCAGTGTATCCGCTCATCTGCAAACATTAGTTCTTGGAAATAAAGATACAAAAAGCCAGTTCCTGTTCTCAGTAGGCTGACAATCTGTTGACCCCCTCAGGACAGACGACCTGCTGTTCATCATGTCACTTCAAACAAAACAGTTAGGGAGAATACTTCACTGTTTGGGCAAGAAGATTTAACAATATTCTGAGTTATTAGTTGAAGACAAAAGCAATATTTTAAGTCGCCCCATCCCTAACTTTGGTTCTAAACTTAATTGTTCCACATTTACCTTTGTGAGAAAATAAAATGTGTCCTTCCCAGTTTCTTTTAGTGTCCCCTCTGTAAACGGCTTTCCCTCGGAGGGTGTGGAGACATTTATTTTCCAGTTCAGGCCGTTTTTTGAAACTGTAATTGTTCATTTCCTGTTGACCACAGTTTAACCCTGTCAGCGGATGAGGAGTGAGATGGGGAAAGAGGTGGGCTAATATGAAGCCCTGAGGGGTGGCCAGAGCAGGTTTGCAGGGGAAGAGGCGGGAATAGCCCCAGTTGGGCGGATTGAGTCGTCGTTGAGTTGGGAGCCCCAGCAAAAAGATGTGCGGTGACACGTGATTGGCGGCTTGTGGTTTATGACATTGTCACCTACATTCGCTTTCTCTGGGGCCTTTGTTGCAGAAAATGAAAGCTTCCTTGCAGGGGGCTGCTAACCCAAGAAGCAAATTCAAGAGGGAGCCACAATGGAAGCACTTTTAAGATTAGAGAATATATTTGCACAACTTATTTCAATTTGCCATTCAGTTCCGAATTTGGTACAGCTTGTTCACAAATGTGTTGAAATTTTCTTTCCTGTAGCATGTTGAGTCATTGTAGATGAGTTTTTATTTTAATGAGTTCTTGTCACATAGCTTTTGACGGTGGGCTGTGGTGTAAGTACCTGATCTGTCTCCCTACTGTTCTCAGTAAAAATTCAGAACCGTCAGGTCTTTTGTAAGGGTACCAGTCGGCTTTGTCGATGAGGTAAATGGTGGCATAAAACCTGGAATCCTGCTTCAGCTGTCTAGTCAAGCTCCACACTGTGGGCTTTTGTCTCAATTACTGAGACTTAAAGAAGATTGCCTTGGTAAATGCCCTTAAATGTGTGTGCAGATTCTGGGTGGATGTGTTTGCTTTTCTGAGGACTAGGTTCTTAGTTTTCTTAAATTTCTAATAAAAAGCTACTATTCTAAAGGGCATTATTTCCTCCAGGCTCTCTAAGTCCTATTTCTGTGTTCAACATATTAGATCACAGAGTCTATTAGCTACGTTATATTACCTGTAGAAATGCCTTCATTGAGTTGTGATTTGCTGTTTCATCAGGAATTTTTTGTGGGTTTATGTAAAAAAAAAAAGGCTGGCTAAAGACATTGTATATTCATTGTGTTACTCCATGTCCCTTGTATAAGAAAGCCGTGCAGCCTGTTCTCTCTCAGTGCCAAGTAAAAGCTTATCTCTCTAGGCAAGCTCGCATGAATACTTTTATCATATAATAGTACCATATTCTCACATGATATCCTCTTAGGTTTGGCTGCCAGTGCACTTAAAAGAACTGTTCAGTGCTCAGAAGTAACTACCTAGAGTACTGAAATATAATGTTACTCTCTTGTTCTAAATTAGTGTTTCTCAAATTCATTCAGGTTGCAGACCATCTGGAAGCTGCTTTCCTCCTTGTGAACACTGACATAGTGATAGAGTTCATAGTATCATACAAAGGATAATTTTCTAACAGAGAAAGATTGACGCTCTTACCAGTAGATAATGTATGATCACAACCAGCCTAGGTACACTTAAGAAAACATGTTGCCTGCCTGAGCAATATTGTGTTCTCCCATTAATACAACTATTTGCTGTATACTAATTCATTCATTCATTTGGGTGGCTGCTGACACTTTCTAATAATCAGGTAGAAGATGGAAGTTAATAGAATTTCCAAAGCATTACACTTAATAGAGGTTTTTCTCTTTTTTTCTATAAATTGCAGTCTGCCATTATTCGATCTGAGTGGCAGTGCACTTCATTGGAGGTCATGGAATAATTGTGCTCCAGCGGGATCCGGTTTGAAAATCCCTGACCAAATTAGGCTTTGGTTTTCTTTTCGTAATTTATTTGAACTGTTCTGTTTCTGTATTTACTTTAATATTTTAAATAGCCATGGGCTTTTTAAAAATATTCAGGAAAAAACTATACATTTTTTTGTTGCTTAGAATCACCCAGAAAACAAGATTCATGGGAGATCCATATCTTTAAAGATCTAGAAAGCAAGACAGATATATTCTTGTAAACTCAAAATATTTCAAGAATTCTCCATACATCTCTTTTGTTATCTTCACATAATGGTTACATCTGAGGCAATGAGTTGGAAGATTTCCTTAACACTCATTACGTTAGCTTATGTTACATATCAAGATATCCGAAAAATTCGTGGCCTTAAAGACCAAACTGTCATAGTTGTGAAAGCCCCTCCAGAAACCAGACTTGAAGTGCCTGACCCATTAGAGGTAAGGAGACGACACGTCTTTGTTCATTTGCAGAGATCTTTGTGGAATGCTGGAAGTTAAAGAATTGTTGATTCATGGTTCAAGTTCGTACCCTCCAAAAAACTTGAAAGTTCTTTCCCCTTCTATTTTACTTAATCCTAACTTTAGAAGCATTTCACCAGTTCAGTATGCTGTATTAAGTGTCCAAAAAGTCTAATTTTAATAGGGGCACTCAGCTCAAAGTGGCATACAACTCCATCCCTTCTGTACTTCCTTTTTTACATAATTTGTTGCTTCTGATCAATTTGAACTTCGGGGGAATTTTATGTTGATTAGTCTGGTTCCCACCACAAAGAGAGATACAAATGTTTTAAAGTATCTCCCTAACTTAACCACATTTAAGAATTTATCATTTATATTATGTTTACTTTTAAGGAATGAAATGGGACTTTGGGTTTTTTGATAGACTAGAATATTGTAAGAAAGTAAGGGCATATTTTTGTGATTGGTTTCAGATATTTGTGATAATAATAGAACCAGACTATAACTCCAAGGCAAAGAAATGTAGTAAAAAGAATGTGCACACAAAATGAAAAGAGAATGAAATCTGCAAGCTCCCATCTAGGTAGAGTTCGCCCTAAGTGATGATAATAGCTCTGGGACCTAGATGAATGGGGTATAAATGTTAGTGTGCTGCATTCTCTTGTTAAACTCAGTTCGAGAGGTGATTAAAGTTCGACATAAAAATGCCCTACCGTAAAGGAATAATAATGTGGAAATACTGCATTTGGAATACTAAAAGGACCTTTTAATAGTTTGCAAAAGAAAATAATGTATTTGGAGAGCTATAATTCACTTCCTTTAGGGCAGAGGTCAGCAGGTTTTTTTTTCAGCGCTACACAGTAAATATTTTTGGCTTTGTGAATCATATGGTCTCTGTTGGGACTGTTCAGCTGCACAATTCTGCCATTATAGCATGAAAAATAAAACAGCCATGGGCAACGCATAAATAATGGGAATATGCATGACTGTGTGCCAATAAAACTTTATTTATTGGGTTGGTCAAAAAGTCCATAAGGTTTTTTCTGTAAAATAAAAAACTCATTTTTCATTTTCACCAATAACTTACTGATTTGGATATTTGGGGTATGTCAGCTCTCTTCCATGTGATATAACGTGATTGTTCTCAGTTAATGTCTGGATTTCATTGCTATCAACTTCAGCTGGTCTACCCAACGGTGGAGCGTCATCCAGCAAAAAATCTCCAGCACGAAACTTCACAAACACTTTTGACACATTCGATCAGTCACAGCACCTTCTCCATACACTGCACAAATCTTTTTTTGTGTTTCAGTTGTATTCTTACCTTTCTTGGAATAATAAAGCATAATATGCCCCAAAATGTCACTTATTTCCTTCTATCTCCAATATTAAAATGGCTACACAAAAATTCACCAATTTTGATTTTTTTTTTTTTTTAAGCACGCTGATATGACAGCCATCACAATACAATCTAACAAAATTGTTTCAGATAGAGTTAACGACAACTAAGTGCTACTAGAGCCGTCTTAGGGAAAAAACCAGACGAACCTTTTGGCCAGCCCAATACAAATCAGTTCGTGGACTGGGTTGGGCCTCGGGCTGTAGTTTGCTGACTTGTTCTCTAGAGGAGGACAACCACTGATAAAGGTGGACTACCTATGGAAAAAGCAGAGTGAACTACGAAAAGTACGCTTACCTTACAGTTTTACATGAACATGACTGTAGCTTTCATTTTACAAAGAGCTTTGGTTTTGAACCCTTCGCACTCTTTTCTGTTCGCAGAGCCTACAGATACACTTGGCAAGTACCCAAGGGCCCATCGAGGTTTACTTGTGTCCAGAAGAGACTGAAACACACAGTCCAGTGAAAACAAACAACCAAGACCACAATGGGAATATCCCTAAACCCACTTCCAAAGGTAAAAACTCTGTTCTTGTCATTTGGAAACTATGTTTGAAATGAAGGTGACTAAAAGGATCCTGTATCAGAACCACAAGTCTAGGCAGGACACAGAATCTTATGTTATTATTGTTATTAAGGTAACTTTTAAAAAGGCATTCTGAGTAGTTTGCAGGATAAAATAATGGTCTCGGGCTAATGACTCCTCCACCCGCTAATGGAGTCCCTCAGGCTCTTGCTATTGGCAGAAAGCATTTCCTTACCGTGTTTGGAAAACCAGCCGAAGTGGGAGTGAGGCTGGGTGAATCATCAGCTACACTTAGCCACACACCTTTGCATGATGCCGCAGAGATCATTAAAGAGAGAAATGGAAAAAGTTTGTAAAAGAAAAGCCTTCTATCAAAGAAGTTTTGTCCTGATTTCCCCTTCCTCCCTTCAATGTGATAAGGAAAGGGTGCTGGAGGAAACCCCCAGCAAAATAATTCTACTTCTTCCTCCACTGTCCCTGGAGCAAAGGAAGATATTTGTGATCTTTTTTTTTTTCTTTTTCTTTTTTTTCAGTTTCTGATTGGAGATGTGTATTTAGTTCCCCACCTCCCGTCTCCCAATATAGCAACAAGAATAGCAGTGATTTAAGTGAATAGATCTGATTTAATACTGAGCAAAACAATGCAGTAGATGCCTGAAACCGGGGGTAGTGCTGAACCCTGTACAGTAGACCCTGGAACAACAACAGGGTTAGGGGTACCAAGCCCCCCCACACAGTCAAGTCCACATATAACTTTTGACTCCCCAAAAACTTAAGTTGTCCCTCGATAACCATGGGGGATTGGTTCTAGGAACCCTGTGGACTCCCAGCTGCTGATCGAAGACTGTACAAGTATTTATTGGGGAAAAAAATCTGAGTTTAAGTGGACTCATGTTGTTCAAGCGTCAATTGTATACACTGTTTTTTCCCCTAGATATACATAGCTGTGATGAAGTTTAATTTTTAAACTAAGCACAGTCAGAAATTAACCACAACTATTAATAAAATAGAACAATCATAACAGTACACTGTCAAAAAGGTTGTGTGCATGTGGGCTCTCTCCAAATACCCGGTTGTGTGCATGTGGGCTCTCACCGTTCCTCTTGTAATGATGTGAGATGGCGCTGTGCCACGTGATAAAATAGAGGAAGAGGAATGACAGGCATTGCGAGGTAGCGGCAGGCAGTCTGAGGGTCACCGGGACACAGTGCGGTACCACGACAGTCCACCCAATAACGGAGATGGCTCCTAAGTAACTAGCGGGTGGGAGCGTCTGCAGTGCTGAGACGCTGCATAAAGGGATGGTTCACATCTGGGGCAGAACAGAGCAAGTCAGCATGCAATTTCATCACCCTATTCATAATGGTGGCAATTTAAAATTTAGGAATTGTTTATTTCTGGAATCTTCCATTTGATATTTTTGGACTGTCGTTGACTATGGGTAATTCCGAAACCAAGAAAAGCAAAACCTCAGATGAGATGGGACTGTTGTACAGCACATCAAATAGTAGAACAAAAGACTATTTTTCCCCATAAAAATTCAAAGTGAATATGTCTTGTTATTTGTATTTTTAGAGGTATCTTCAAATAAGCTGTTGTTCAAAAAGAGTAAGTTAAAATCAGTGAGTTTCTACTCGGGAGCAAACTTTACAGTATGTATGGAGGGAGGGTCAAAAGTAGGTTTACAGTTGTTTGTGTGGAAAATAATACAGTAATTAATAAGTAACAATACAAGGATAAATTCTGTGTTTTGAATACTCACAACTATAAACCTCCTTTTGTTACACCATGTGTATCTTGTTTTTCCTTAAATAATGACTAATATCAGAGAGAAGTTTTTTCACCTGTTAACCTCTAACCTTTGGAGGTTTTTGCGTTCTTGTTTAACAGTGGGTACTTTAAAAGATGAGAGAGCACGCTAGAACAAAGCAAGACTTCCTAAGCAAACTGTATCATGATGTTGTCTAGTTGTTATTAGCAGAGGGTGAATGCTTTTATAGCAGCAACCTGTATATTCTAACAGAAAAAGTCATTTTGATTTTCTCCTAACTTATTTATGTGTTTTCACCAATGTTTTCCATTCAGACTTGGCTTCAACCAACTCAGGACATAGTGATTGCTCAATTTCTATGGCAAACCTTTCTCCTCTGGCCTCCCCCACCAACCTTTTACAGCAGACTGAGGACCAAATTCCTTCCAACCTAGAAGGACCATTTGTGAACTTACTGCCTCCTCTGCTCCAAGAAGACTATCTCCTCAGTCTCGGGGAGGAAGAAGGCATCAGCGATCTTTTCGATGCTTATGATTTGGAAAAGCTCCCGCTGGTGGAAGACTTTATGTGTAGTTGATTATGCTTTGTGAACTCCCCTTATAAACCAATATTTTTTTAATGTGGAACCAGAACACCTGTCATGCAGTGTTGTCCCTTCCTACCTTCTTCCTCCAAGATAGTATCATGAAGTAAACTACCAACTTCAGAACAAAGCTGACATTTTACTGATTTTTGTTTTTTAATAAATTGTCTAAACGCACAGTTGCAGGCTCCCTTGGGAAAACCCTGCTTTTCCCCAGGCTCCAAAATTTCCTGGATGAGTCAGCAAGTGAGAAAATGTGCAATCAGGTGTCCCTCACCCATACTTTTCCTCCCTCCCGCCCTCACTCCCTCCCGGATTGGCTTGCTGTGCCTGACGGATGGGCTGTAGAATGGGGTCTGGCCACCTGGCCCACTGGAATACAGCAATCTTCCTTAATAGCATTTCAAGCCGTGCCTTCTCTGCAGAATGCATGTCTTTGGGGTCTGCTAATATGGAATGGAACTGCAGGAACTGTAAACTTGAAGTCATGCAAAAGTATGAAATGAATTTCTTCAGTTCTTCTTAGGAATATTTAAATTACTGTCATAATTCAGTGTAAGCTATGGACTGTGTGTCCCACTAGAAGGTCAAGGGAACCTCCACAGCCTTTCGGATGAAGAACCTGTTTTCAAATACTTGTTGCAGATACGGAAGAATAGTCAAGTTCTGCCACTCTAAGCTCTTGTGGATTTTCCTGTCTCCATAAACCACTCCCACTCCCCTGCCCCCAACGTGTTTGTGAGTTTAAAGTTGATTTGTAGCAAATGCCTACTTAGGAGTTCTTTGTGGATGTTTTAGATTTTTTATTTTTTAAGCTGCCATTTAAGCATTCCTGTGGCACCCATCACCATTTCAATTGTTTACTTTGAAGCAGTTTTTACTAATTCAAATTATTTAAGCAGAGGTAGAGAACCTCTCTGATCAGAGCATCAAAACGAGTGATCTAAGATTTAACAGCCTCTGCAAGAAGCGTTGCCCCATCTGGCCTCCTCCCCTGGAGGGGGAGCTTGGAGCGAGTTGGTCTTGGAGCTCGCTGACATTGGTGGCCCATTTGAGAGGAGAACCAGGTCAGGTGACATAGCAATCCCGAGGAGCAGCAGGTGTGGATCCCTCTGTCCTTGGGCTTCCCCGGGCCCCGTGACCCGGGAAAGGGCTCTCTTACACTGCACTCAGGGAGACCGCTTCTCAGGATGGGGTCAGACGGGGAGGCCTCTAGGGAGAAAGACATCCCATTGTGTGAGTGGCATCCTATCAGTGGCATTTACTCAAGCTGGTGAGAACAGGGAGCTCCCACTTTGTGGGGGGCTGCCACACCCCTGGCCAGAACCCCTCCCCCTTCCTCTATGAAGGAGTAAGTTGGACCAAGGGAAGTGCGGACGTGGAAAATGAAGTGATAGAATGCCAGGGTGTTTCCCCGCTTTACTCTTCAGGAATGGTGTCCCAAGTTGGAGGCTTCGTGTGAGCTGTAAATCCCACCAGTTATGTCCAAGATAGGCTCTCCCACTGGTCAGGGAAGATGGCCATTGCCCACCGGGAATGTGACATAGTACCTCAAATCCATTCCTTGGATGCTAACGGGAATGAGAGAGTCTTATTAAAAAACAAACAAATTTGAAATGCTATGTGCCTGGCACAGTGGTAGGCACATAGTAGGCACTCGATTCATGTGTGTAATTGAACTGAGAATATCCCTTAGGAAAAATACAAAACAAAAAACCACAAACTCTAGGTAGATTTCCACAATATGCAAAGTGGTGGTGGGGTCAAAACCATGACACCAGCACTTTAAATGATTTGTGTAGGTATGCGTGAGTGTGTGTGTGGGAAGAAAAACAAAGGTGCAGATTACCCTCCTTTTTCTTCTGCCTCCATCCCCAGCCTCCTCCCCTCACACACACTGGACTTGGTACAAATATCATGTGGTCCGAGATGAAGCATTGGGGTGGGGGAGGGAGGGAGGGAGAGCTTTGTGTCAAGTGCCTACTGGAAATGCACTGTGGGGTTTTTTCCTCTATGGGAAACCATTTATGCCAAGCTTTTCCCCATTCCCCATATTTATCTCATCTGGTTAGCTGCCTCTGCTTCCAGCTTTGTGTAATTCTCTTTGCCAGCTGCACAGAGCTGATTTTTTTCCAAAGTCTAAAGACTGAGCTCTCCTGGCTAGGTTGTTATGTGTTTTGTTGAATTTCTCGTTAAGCCTTTCGTAATGTAATGCCGTATTTATTTTTTTTTTGTTAATGAAAGGAATACTAATAAGTCTTAAAAGTTCCTTCATGCATAAGATATCTCCAGTTAATGGGCTTAACTGGTGTACATTAATTAAGTGTCCATACTGTATTCTGTTTGCGTTAGTCCTTTTCTTTTTAACATAGTATCCGGCACACAAAGTGGGTTAGTTGTTAGTTGTCCAGTATTTGTGTTACTTTAAGTCAAAGTATGCCGGTTTCCTGGTACCATTGAGTTGCTGCTATTAAAGCTCACACATGAAATGGCTAAAAGTTACAAGTGTGCGAATTATGACTGCGTGAGCCTTAGAAAATAAACTGTATAAAGGGCAACACATGAGCTGTCAAACAGTGTTAAGGTGTGTGTTTATATGTACAGACTTGTGCATAGCAATGGTTTTATTTAAGTTGGTATGTAGTCTACTCACATTTTCATTATCTAGCAATTTTGTACAGAAATAGCAATTAATTTGTAAACACTGCCAGAATATTTTCTAGCTGGTTTGTAATTTTTTAAGAGTGTTATATTTTGGGTTTTGTTGTGGTTCTTGTTTCATTTTTGTTTTAAGTGTAGATCTGTAAATAAAATCGCAGTATTTAAAGCTTTAGCTTTCAGGAAAAAGAAGGAAGAACTCAGCGTGTGCGTGACAACTCGCGTGTGTGAGAGCAGGGGTTTGAAGGAAGATGCCTGGTGGAGTGAGTCAGGTGGCAATTGTCCGATTGTGGGAATTTCTTTTCCTCTGGGGTACAAGATTTTGTCAAAAGGAAGTATTTCTCCCAAAATTGGGAGAAGGCAAACTACTAATCAGTTTAGCTTTGTGTTGTATGCTAGTTTGAAAAGGAAAATGTGTAATATAATGTAAAAAAAAAAAAGCTTTTATGATGGATTTTGTAAATAGATTTGTTACAGGGTAACCTGTTCTCTAGCTGTGATCTTACCACTTCAAATGGGTGTAATTTGAATAAATTTTGTATGGTAAAGGATCAATAAAATGATTTTTTTTTTTAAGAGTTGAGACTTGTGAATGGATTTTCTTACTGTGGTCTTCTGCTCATATATTAATTTCATGCTATAAGAAGTTAAGGCAAAAGTTTGAACACAAGCTTAAAACACTGTATGCCCGGCCCTCCCCTTGGGACTTCGGGAACGTTGAACAAGTGTTTGTGGAGCACCTGTGGCGGGTCCCCGCTTGGGAAGAGCAGCGACTCTGCGTGTCTCCAACCCCCTGCAGAGGCCACTCTTAGGTGTTGAGGTCTTTTTACACTGAGGCAGTGACAAGTCAAGTTTTGTTCTTCATCAGGAGGATGAAGCCAATAAAGTTTCTTTCTCGATACTGGTAGTTGCCTCCTCTGTTAATCTGTATTTCTTGTAATGCCATATTAGGACTTTTTTGCCTGCTTTGTCACACTCTTAACTCTAAGCTCATCTAAAAACTTCAAAATGTATACAAGAAAGTAAGCCACTCCCTGCCTTCCCCACTCTGCTCACCCCAGAGGTAACCACTATTTTCACTTTTATTCACCATCCCATTGTTTACTACACTTACGTAAAAACATATGTTTCTGGACGTGTGTATTTTAACAAAACATACCAAATATATGCTTATCTAGGTCTTTTTTTTTTTAACTAACTACATCTTAGACATCTTTCCATGTGTACTTATAGATCATGTTCATTCTCTAAAGGCTGCAAAGCATTCCAGTAATTAAAAATATATTTAATAACTTATTAACCTAGTATTTGAGTGATTTTTATTTGTTTTGCTATAAAGTAATATATAACATTGAATGCTTATATTATGCCGGGTACTATTTTATTATGCCAGGTAAAATACCATTAATGATAATATTAACCATTAAAGGTATGTAATGCATTCACGGCGTTGTGTAAAATCACCACTATTTCAGAACATTTTCATCCCAAAAGGAAACCCCACCCCCAATGCACAGTCATTCCCCATCTCCTATTCCCAGCCCCTGGCAACCACGAATCTGCATTCTGTCCCTATGGGTTTGCCTATTCTGGATACTTCCTATAGAAGGAATCATGCAATATGTGACCTTTTGCATCTGTCGGTTTTTACTTAGCATAAAGTCCTCAAGTTCATCCAAGTTATAGCATGTCTCAGTATTTCATTTCTTTCTATACCCGAATAATGTTCCATTGTATGGTTGTCCTACATTTTTGTTTATCCGTTTGTCAGTTGATGAGCATTAGGGCTGTTTTCACCTTTCGGCTACAGGAACTCCAGGTACTATTGTAAGTGCTTTGTTGAGCACTCTTGTCAAAGCATACATCACGTGCTGATTCGTTATCTCCTCTTCCAGAACGTATTGTGCCCCCAGTTCTTAGAATCCTCCTGGCACATAATGAACACCTATACATATTTGAATGAATTATTCCCATTTTTTCGACGGAGTTTGAGGTTGAAGAATTTTTGTCTTAAAAAAACCCAAGGCAACAGTGATAGAATGAACTCCAAGCTTTTTCACCTGTGCTATCATCTTCCACATTTTGTACCTCATACTGGAATTTTTATTATTATTTTGCATTTTTGCCTTCATCCTTAGTTCTGCCTGGAGTCCACGAATCCCAGAATTTGGGCACCTGATTTTGTCATCCAGCATAGCTACTATCTGTCTAACCAGGGATCTGCATCTTAGGTCAGCAGGTTTGCTATAGTTAAGCCAGTGATAAAATCTGAACAAAATGATACAAAGACACATTCCTTCTTACACTTAGACTACTCAAGGCAGGAGGTGGTCAGAGCCAGCAAATAAAACAAGAACTGCCCATATACAAAAGGAGTGGAAAATGTAGACAAGATGAATGTGAATCAATCATATAGGGCTGCATCCTTTAAAAAGGTGAATGTATGACTAGGATGTGTAAATATTATGTGACTCAGAACTTGAGTATTTTTTCATAAGAAGGTTTTTTATATTCTGGGAATAATTTAGGAATCGGTCTCAATAATATTAAGAAAATGAAGCCATTGTAGAAAAATTAATTGTATTCTCTCACACAGTGTCCATTAAGAGAAATAGATGTCCTTTTATTCATTCTACTCTTTGAACAAGCCTGAAGTGGTTACTGTGTGTCAGGGCTGCTCCAAGTGCTGGGGCCCAAGTAGAAGAAGTCAGTCCTGACAGCAAGAGGAAGCTTCCAGTCTGTTTGGGGGGCAACAAGTTTTAGTTAGGAGAAGCAAATACTGAGGGCCCGATATTGAATATAATTTTTCTCTCTGAAGCCATGTTTGAAGACTTGGAAAGACAGATGGTTAGCTGCAGACATGGAGAGGAAGGGAGGATGAAGCCTTTACAAAGCAGGAGAGATTCTCATCTGAATGGTTGAGGGACTTGTGCATCTGGAAGCAAAGTGCGTGCAGAAGACTACCGAGTAGGCACAACTCAGATGTAAATCAACAGATGCATTTTCTAGAACCTACGGAGCTGGGGAGCCTCACTCTACATCTAGACTACAACCTGATTTCATGAAGGAAAATGACAAGAGTAAATGATCATACATTGGGGTATTACTGAGAATTCCTACACTGGCTACTTAGAATTAATCAGCCAGGAGTTAATCCGAAGTTAAAAGAAGTAACATTCATAGCAGGAAGTTGAATGCAAAAAGCAAGCTTTTCATTGTGCCCTTAAATCTGGGACTTGAGGACTGGAAAGACAAATAGAACAATGTATTATAATATTCTGTAATGTTTATAATACTAGAAATTACTATTATGCTTTTTGTGTGTGTGAAGAGTATTACCAGAAAGTTCTGGAGTTGCATATGCGGGAGTGTCTGGGAAGTGCTGTGGGGCACAGAGGGACAAAGTCCCGTGTTATCAGGGATGTGCCTCAGAAGCACCTCGGAACTCCAGCAGTGCTTCCATTGGAACGTATTAGGACTTGGGTATATGCCATAGGACAGAACGGATAGTTCCCAGAGGAAAGGGAAGACGTGTGCATCCTCTCTTTCCTGCATCAGCTTCAGTGGCTGACTGCACACAAGTCAGGAACATAGAAACATAGATTAAAACCCCAGGAATTAAGATAATCAAATAAACCAAAAAGATTAACCAAGGCCTAGTTTTTCAACTCAGCCAAAGCCTTGTCAACTGGCAATGATCATAGAATCATTGAATTTGAGTTGGAAGGAAACCTCATATCCAACAAGAAGCTGGTTTCATCATGTGACAATTCGGTTATCAATTTTTTTTTTCCAAAGAAAACAGTCTCCAGAATCCTAGTCCCACACTCTTTCTGCTGTATCCACAAGGTCTCGTAGCTTCCTGCTCAGATTCGCACATCAGAAAACTGCCTCTTCCCAGTCTGGGCCCTGGAACCATGACCTGGCTGTCAAGGTCCATTCATCAGTTCGAATTAGCATAAGACTCTGAAAGAGCCCTGTGGTGTTGTCCGCTAGCACGGTAGTTCTTCCCACTCCTCCGTGCCACATTGCATGGGCGAGTGCCATTGTTATCCTCTCTCGGTGCCTATGTTGGGCACAAAACAAGTTGGGAGAGATGAAAGCTGTGGGAAGTGTACATTCGGAGGAGTTCTCAGTGATTCTTCGTCCTCAGTCTTTGACAAAAATAGATTCACTCTATTTAAGTAGAGGAAGAATCAAATTGGCAGCAGCTCCTAATAAGAGGTTCTGTTTCCCCTATAAAAGACTCAGGCTTCTCTTCCTATACAGACCACTTTTCAGCTTCAGAAGCCCTTGAAATACTGTATCTCACCTCTGACTAGTCCTTAGCATTGTACAGGGCTTTACAGTTTACATAGTATTTTCATATCCCTCGTTTCTTCACCTAAAACTTTTTGTAGCTAATGGCAACAGCTGCAGAAGTAACTAATCAATCTACAAGTGACAGAACAGTGTGTGGGCAGTGATGTAAACAGAGGAAGAAAAGCAGTTAGCATCAAACCATACTCTGGAGACCCAAGAAGCAATTCCACAGAAGAGAACTGAAATAATAACATAAGTAAATAAAAATTAAATCATGTCAACAAAAAGAGCTTGTTTAAATGGGTTAGGGATAGGAATAGAACGTGTGTGCTTAAAAATGGGAGGAGACAGAAGGAGATCCAAGATGCTCAAAAAGAGCCACAAGCTAAATTCTGTCGTTGGCAAGAAACTGAAGAATGGGTGTTACTTTAGTTAAAGAGAAAGTACCATCATCATTGACTCAGAGTTTGGGTGTATATTAAGGGAATAATGTGGATGCTAAAGGCAAGAACAGGCATAGGAGTGTAATGAAGGAAAGGAGGAGGTAGAAATTATGTAATCTTTTTCAGAAAATAGAAACAGAGGGAATACTTCCCAAACTATTCTATGAGACCAGTGTTACCCTAATATCAAAACCAGGCAAAGCTATTACCTAAATGGAAAACTAGAGACCAATATCTCTCAAGAACACAGATGCAAAAAGGCTCAACAAAAATATTAGCAAATCAAATCCACTAAAATATAAAAAAATTATATACCACAACTAAGTGGGATTTATTCTAGTATGCAAGCCTGGTTCAACATATGCAAATGAATTAATGCCATCCATAACATCAACAAGTTAAAGAAGAAAAGTCCTATCAGTAAATGCTGAAGAACATTTCACAAAATACCTCTTCATGATAAAAACTCTCAGAAAACTAAAAATAAAGCAAAACTTCCTCAGATAAGGAACATCTACAAAAACCCTACAGCTAATATACTTAATGATGAGAGACTAGATACTTCCCCCCAAAACTGGAACCAAGACAAGGGTATCCCTCTCACCGCTCTCGTTTAACAATACCCTAGAAGTCCTGGGTAACACAAGACAAGAAAAGTAAATAAAAGGCAGACAGATTGCCAAGGGAGAACTAAAACTGTCCTTTGTAGGTGACATTGTTTATGTAGAAAATTCCAAAAGAATCTACAAAAAGCCTCCTAGAACTAATAAGTGATTATAGCAATACTGCAGGGTACAAAGTTAATACATAAACATTAATTGTATTCCTTTATACCAGAAAAAAATTAAAATTTAAAATTAAAAACACAACACCATTTACATTAGCACCAAGTAAAGGAAATACTTAGGTATAAACCTAACCAAATATGTATAAGATCTACACGAGGAAAACGTCAAAGCTCTGATGAAAGAAATCAAAGATCTACATAAATGGTGATCTATTCCACACTCACGGATAAAAAAAGACCAACAATATTGTTAAGATGTCAGTTCTTCCCAATTTGATCTATAGATTCAACTCAATCCCCATTAAAATCCAAGCAAGCTATTTTGTGGATAGCAACAAACTGATTCTAAAGTTGATATGAGAAGGGAAACCCCCATGGTAGCCAACACAATACTGAAGAATAAAGTTGAAAGACTGACACTTCCCAGCTTGAAGACTTCCTATAAAGCTACAGTGTTCAAGTCAGTTTGGCATTGGCCAAAGAATAGACAAAAAGATCTGTGAAACACAGTAGAGAGTCCAGCAATAGACCCCCAAAGCATAGTCAACTGATCTTTGAGAAAGGAGAAAAGGCAATTCAGTAAAGAATAGTCTTTTCAACAAATGGTCATAGAACAACTGGACACCCACATGCAAAAAAAAATAAATCTAGACACAGCCTTTACATCTTTCACAAAAATTAACCCAAAAGAAATCATATGCCTAACTGTAAAACACAAATAAAAAAACTCCCCGAAGATAACATCCAGGAAACCTGAATTTAGTGATGACTCTCGACGTACAATAACAAAAGCATGATCCATGAAAAAATATCAACAATTTGAACATCATTTGATACAAAAATATTGTTGACTCATTCTTAAGTTAGGTGGTGAGTTCACAGGTACTCATTTTTTATTAAGCATCTAATTTTTATATTCATACTACATATCTTTTATACATTAAATAATTACACAATTTAAATTTTTCTTAAGTTTGAGCCCAAAATGCCAGAAGGATACAGGTAAGGGATTGACAGGTTCCTTGACAACCAACTGGCCTTTAGATTTCTAAATGTGATATTTCGTTGCCCAGTATTGCTAACGAGCATTAGAAAAATAACACACCGTACATTGAGTTCTCTTGTGCATGGCAGTGAAGACTTCTAGTGAAGAGACAAGAATAGAGAATTGGGTAGAATTAATAGAAAGTCGATGTTTCACAATTCATTATTTTATTTTTTAAAGATTGTACTTATTTACAATTCATTATTTAAAAAAAAAAAAAAAGCCCAAGAATGAAATCAGAAGCAAAAACTTAGAAGAAAGAAAGCAAGGAGAAGGAAAATGTCGCGGTTTACTGAAGCAGAACTACCAAATGCTTCACTTGTGAAGAGCAGGTCCCTGCAGACTGAGCGCCAGGACCCACCCTGGATTAAACACGCTTTTCCTCCAGGCCCCTTGTCCAGTTGTGTTCACCTATTTTCTCCTCAAAGGCCCCAGGGACAATTTGCTTGTGGTTCAGTGTCAACAGGGGCTGGGCCCGTAAGAGCAGAAAGATCTGGGGAGGAAACCCCCACTGATTCTGCAGTGGGTGCCCGCCCCTTTTGGAGTAATTTCACAAAAATGCTAAGGAAAGAAAATTGGAGTAAGAGAGACCTTTCTGAACCATTCTTGCTGATCTATTCCTTCTTGCCTGTCTCACTTCCAAATTCCACAGCTTATTTTGTATCTTCCTTGCTTTCTCTTCTTTTCTCTCTCGGGTCCAGTGTTTGTCGGGCTATCAGGACCAGCGCGAACTTGACTTGAACGCACCTGTCCAGCACTGACACCCCCGTTCCACCAGCCAAAATCCCCTCCTACCACCCAGGCTTAGTATGTCACATCTTGGGACTTACTGTTCTAGTTCTGGCTATCACGGCATGCAATTAATGAAAGAGCAGAGGCAGTAAAACAATATTCTATTAAATACTTTCTGGAAATAGCCGCTCAATTCTTAAAATCTTCTTTAGGACCTTTTAGTCCTTCAATTATTTAGCCTCTTAAATTAAAATTACAAAGGTATTCTCTCCATGGTAAAATTACCAATTTTTTCCTCTTTTAGTTCTGCTGGTAATTACTTAGCATGACTGAAATACACAGTACTAACCTTTCTATGACATTCTGTGTCATTTAAGAAAATTTCTCTTGTTTTAAGATGATTATTTTTCTTACCAGGACAAGGAGGTGACATGATAATAGAAAAGGAAATGGAGACCATTCTCTGGCCTCTTCCTGTTTCGGTATCTATCCCTTAAAGCTGCCGCATGCCGGACTGCTTGCAGGGTACCAAATGAAGACTACATGGAAAGCCTCAACTCAGAGCGACATACGATAATCACTTCCTTTGCTTCAGTTATCAAAAATATGGTGGTCTCTCTATAACCTCCCAAACTGAAGTATACAGCAGTGTAACTAAGGAGACTTTTCCAGATCGTTCAGGAAAGTTCTAATGCCAGCCGTATTTGTTGAACAGATTTATACATAATTACAAAGATGCTTCTCTCTGTTCTGTTTTTGCTCCCAACAACTCTGTCTCATTTTCCCTCATTTTTCATCTCTACCACCATTAGGCAAAGGGCCTCTTCTAGAAGTCAACATTTTTGAAGATCTGAAAAAGGAGCGTATGTTTCAGGACAGTGGAATAAGAGCAGTTTAAGCTGGTTTTTTAAAAAATGCCCAGAGGTGTGTTTTTTGTTTTGTTTTGTTTTGTTTTGTTTTGTTTTTTGCAGCACTGAGCACTTGACTTTCATTTTGCTTTAAGTGGTAAGATACTGATACGTGCCGAGTTTCTTTGACATTTCTGAGCAGGTATGCCGAGTAGGAGGGGTGTGAGGATCAGATCACATGATGGCTCGTAAAAATATATAAACTGCTCATTCAGAATCATTAAAAATGAAGGAAGCTGGTCTTTGCTCTGTGAAAAGTAGATCAAGAATTTTGACAAGTGTTTGTTTTCTTTCTATACCAATTCATACTCTTTCCATACAGGGTGTTAAATAAAATAAAAACAAACTACTATGGGTACCCCATGTGCACTGCTGGTGGGAATGTAAATTGATACAGCCGCTGTGGAAACCAGTATGAAGTTCCTCAAAAAATTAGCAATAGAACTGCCATATGATCCGCTAATTCCATTTTTTGGGTATTTATCTAAAAAAAATCACTACCTCAAATACATCTGCACCCCCATGTTTATTGCAGCATTATTCACAATAGCTAAGACTTGGAAACTACCTCAGTGTCAACAGATGAATGGAAAAAAATGTTATTTTATATATTACATGTATGTAATGTTATTTTATATAGATACATATGTGTTATTTTATATATACAGGGTCCACAAATAATGCCCCTTTTTCATTACATAAAAAACTTTTATTACAAATAATAAGCATGTAATTCTGTAACATAATGTTATCACACTCAAGCACATCTTAACATTTTTTAATGTTTAACATTTTAGGTAAAACGTTCAAATTGCTGTCCATCTTGTACAAGACATTCACGTAACCTACCAACCGTACTCAATGGCATTAACTTCAGCTGGTCGCTATAAATATTAAAATGTTATTGAGCTATTTTAAAAAAAGGAAGTCCTGCCATGCAACAACCTGGATGGACTTTCACGGTATTACACTCAGTGAACTAAGTCAGACAGAGAAAGACAAATATTGTATGGTCTCACTTATATGTAGAATGTGAAAAACAAACTCATAGATGTAGAGAACAGATTGGTGGTTGCCAGGGGTCGGGAGTGGGAGAGGGGTAAAGTAGATTAAAAGTGACTAAAAGGTAGAAACTTTCACTTATAAAATAAGTAAGTTTTGGAGATGGAATGTACAGCATGGTGACTACAAATTTTTAAACACACAACAACCACCTTCAAGCAACATATTAAAGCAATTAAGAATGAAAAATTGAGCCCTGTGGCTCAGTGACTTGAGCACTGGCTTGTGAACCAAAAGATTGTGGGTTCCTTCCCGGTCAGGGCACATGCCTGGGTTGCAGGCCAGGTTCCCGGTTAGGGGTGTGTGAGGGGCAAACAATCAATGTTTCCCTTGCACATCGATGTTTCTCTCCCTCTCTGTCTCCCTCCTTTCCCCTCTCTCTAAAAAATAAATAAAATCTTTTTTAAAAGAGAATTAAAAATTACAGTTGTCTTAAGGTTAATATGCGAGTGAGATTAGTGTGCAAAATGCATTAAAGTTGTCTTTTTCTAACTATATTTATTGGTTATGTTATTACAGTTGTCCCAATTATTCCCCTTTTGCCTACCTCTGCCTGGTACCCCCCACTCCCTCCAGCAATCCTCCCACCTTAGTTCATGTCCATGGGTCGTGCATGTAGGTTCTTCGGCTTCCTTGTTTCCTATACTATTCTTAACATCCCCCTGTTTCTTTTGTACATTCCAATTATGCATTTAATCACTGCATCTTTTCCCCCATTCTCCCCCTTCCACCTCCCAGCTGATAACCCTCCAGATGATCTCCACACCTGCGATTCTGCTCCAGTTCTGGTGGTTTGCTTAGTTGTTGTTGTTGTTTTTCCCTAAATTCAGTTGTTGATAGTTGTGAATTTGTTGCCTTTTTAATGTTCATGGTTTTGATCTTCTTTTTCTTAAATAAGTCCCTTTAACATTTCATGTAATAATGGCTTGGTAATGATGAACTCCTTTAGCTTTACCTTGTCTGGGAAGCACTTTATCTGCCCTTCCAGTCTAAACGATAGTTTTGCTGGATAGAGTAATCTTGGTTGTAGGTCCTTGCTTTTCATCACTTTGAATATTTCTTGTCAGTCCTTTCTAGCCTGCAAAGTATCTTTTGAGAAATCAGTTAATAGTCTTCTGGGAACTTCTTTGTAGGTCACTCTCTGCTTTTCTCTTGCTGCTTTTAAGATTCCTTTTTTATCTTTCACCTGTGGCATTTTAATTATGATGCATCTTGGTGTGGTCCTCTTTGGGTCCACCTTCTTTGCTATTCTCAGTGCTTCCTGGACTTGTATGTCTATTTCCTTTGCCAAATTAGAGAAGTTTTCTTCCATTATTTTTTCAAGTAAGTTTTCAATTTATTGCTCTTCCTCTTCTTCTTGTGGCACCCTATGATTCAGATGCTGGTGTGTTTGGAGATGTCCCAGAGTCTTTCTATATCATCCTCATTTTGTTTGAATTCTTGTTTCTTCTTTCTGTTCTGGGTGAATGTTTACTTCTTCCTTATGTTCCAATTCATTGATTTGAATCCTGGCTTCCTTCCCTTCACTGTTGTTTTCCTATAGATTTTTCTTTACTTCACGTAGTATAACTTTCATTTCTTCCTTTATGTTTTGCTGTACTCAATGAGTTCTTGGAGCATCTTGATCACCAGTGTTTTGAACTCTGCTTCTCATAGGTTGGCTATCTTCTTTTTCGTTTAGTTATTTTTCTGGGGTTTTGTTCTGAGTTTTCATTTGGGTCATATTTCTTTGTCTCCTCATTTTGGCAGCCTCCCTGTGTTTGTTTCTGTGTGCTGGGTAGAGCTGCTTTGACTCCCTGTAAAAGGCACCTGTAAATTGTGTGGGTTGAAGCCTGAGGTAATCTTCAGGGTGGGGAAAGCTGCTTCACTGCTTTATGGCTCTGTAGGGGAGGGGAGGGGCTCAGAGAGGGGACTGTACTGCTGCGTGGCTCCTGGCAATTTGCCCAGCACTAACCTCATTTCCAGTCACTTCACTCACTTTCCTTATGCAAACTGGCACCCTTCCAGCTGTACCCCGGTGTTGAATCCCTGAGTGGGTGGGTTTGCATATGTTTTAAGACTGTGCAGACCCTTTAAGCAAAGTTTCCTGAAAATATGACAGTTTCTTTTACTGCCCTAACCCCCACTGGTGTTTATAGCCAGAAGTTATGGGGCTTTATATTCCCTGTGCTGGAACCCTGGGCTGTGTGTTCTGGCCTGGGGTTGGGATCACTCACTCCCTAGGTATCCCTCCCAATTTCTATCTACACGCGGGAATGTGGGACCACCCATGCCCATTGCACCATAGCCACCACCTCTCCACACCACACAGTGTCTCCTCGCCTCTCTGCCCCATCTCCACATGTCTGCCACTCCTACCCATCTGGATGACTGTGGCTTCTTTAAATCCTTGGCTTTTAGAGTTCCATACAGTTCAATTTTATGACAGTCCTGGGTGTTACTTATTTTTAGATTTAGTTGTAATTCTTTTATTCTTTTTGTGTTTTCATGAGGAGATGAAGCATGTCTACCTACTCCTCTATCTTGACCAGGAGTTGTGCATTATTAGAGTTGTCTTAAATATAATATATATAGCAGTGAGATTAGTGTGCAAAATGCATCCATCGAGCACTGCACATTTGGTGTAAAAGAAACACTAATTCAACTCCAACGTTTTTAGAACCAACATCAAGAGAGAAACATGACCACCTATATGATTCAGGGTTCACTGGATGAAACACAGCAGAACTCAAGAGAAGGTCTAACTATTCCTGGTTCTGAGATCCTAAATTCACAATTTTTCTGAGAATCTTCATAGGAAGAACACTTTTTAAGTGTATTAAACAACAAAAATTCTTCAATTCAGCAAATATTTTTTGAGTATCTGTGATGGTTAATTTTATGTATCAACTTCACTGCACTATGGTGCCCAAACATGTGGTCAAACATTTTTCTGGACATTTCTGAATGTTTTTGGATGAGATTAACATTTAAAATCGGGGACTTTGAGTAAAGCACATTGTCCTCCCTAATGTAGGTGAGCTTCATCCAATCACGCACACACACACATACAGTCTCACACCCTACAGATTTTGTTTTCCGAAGAACTCTGACTAATGCATAATCTACATAGTAGAAACCTTTTCAGCATTTACCCCTCCTTCATTTCCATGATCACACCATAGGTTCACAGGTGGACCCTCTGTTATTACATGACCCTCATTTCCTAGACTCATCTGATTGAACACAGTCTCTTTCTCGTGAATTTGAATTGGCATTAAGAGAAACTAGTGTCTATATCTTGAATGGAGAAGATTAACCATTCAGGAGTGTGTATAGCCATCTTTCACATAAACTGAGGAGCAGAGAAAGCCATGGCAATCAGAGAAAAGGGACCCCAGGGGTTGAGAGAAGCAGAATTGAGAAACAAAGAGAGCAATGAGTTCCACATGCTCTGAAGCCAGCTGCATTCTTACCCTGGAATTCTCCGTGTAATAAATTCTCCATTGTTTAATTGGGCTTCAGTTTTGTTTGTGTTACTTGCAACCAAAAGATCCTTACTAATATAACCTAGTATGTCAGACAATTTGTCAGCTGCTAGGAGAACAGAGATTTAAAAAATATATACGTATTCTACCCCACAACCCCAACTCCCCACCAAAAAAATATGGTTCCTTACTGCAAGGAATTTTCATTACCCAAGGGAGGGGTACTCATGTAAGAAGGTAAAATCTATGCAGTATAGCAAGTGAGGAGCTATTTAGTGTGGCCAGATTTAGAAAACAAAAACAGGATGCCAGGTTATATTTGAATTTCAGATAACAATGAAAAATTTTTTAGTATGTGTTTCCCAAATACTTTATCTGAGAATCTCAGAGATATTGTGTATACAGATGTTATAGAGAGGGGACTTAAGCCAAACTGAGGTGTCTCAGAAATTTTATTTTATTTTATTTATTTATTTGATTAGTTCTTTCCCACACAAAAGAATGCATGGGTTAAGTTTTGAAGAATAAGTAAAAGCTTTCCAGGTGAACAAAAGTGGGAAGAATATTTGAGTGAGAAAAAGAAAACAGCATGACCAAAGGCACAGAAGCATAATGGGGCAGTGTTGTAGAGAACTCAAGCACTCTGGTAGCACTAAAGCTCACAAGTGCCAGGCAATGATATTAAAAATGCCAGTAGTGGTACTTGCAGTCAAGATGGCAGCATAGGCAGACGTGTCTTGCCTCTTCGTACAGCCACATCAAAATTACAACTAACACATAGAACAACCATCAGAACCACCAGAATTGAGTAGAATGGAAGTCTGACAACTAAGGAATTAAAGAAACCACATCCATACAGACTGGCAGGAGGGGCACATTGTGGAATGGGCTGGTCCCGATCCACATGTTATAAAAATTCAGGAGGGCTATCTTCGGAGTGAGAAGTCCCAGCCCCACACCAGGCCTCCAACCCAGGGTTCCAGTGCCAGAAAGATGAATCCCACAATTGTAGCTCCAAATACCAGTGGGGATGGAGTCAGTGAAAGAACTGCTAGAGCCCCAAGCACTTTCTCTTAAAGAACCCACACACAGACTCACCTACTCAGACTTACTCCCTCTGAGCTCCAGCACTGAGGTAGCAACTTGAAAGGCACCAGTGGCATAAAGAGAACAACTGAAGTGTCTGGCATCAAGGCGAGCAGAGGCCATTGTTCCTTTGCTAAGCATTGCCCCCACAGAGCCAAAGAGCTGGCAAGCTGGTGCCGTATTTGAAACTCCATCAACCTGGCTAACACCGTTTGACTTTCTTTGGAGATCTCCAGAGAATCTGCCCCACCCAAATTACGGGCCCACCCAAGCTGCTTTTCTATGTGAATGGCTGGTCTTGGGTCATGCTTTACAACTTCCTAAATCTTCTCAAACATGCAACAGCTGAACTTAGTGAGCACCAGTCTTGGTACTGGCAGCAGCCAGTCTAGATTCACAGCTTGGCTTTGCCTGGGAATCTCCAAGCCCAGCACAAGTAGCAGCCATCTCAGATTGCTTTATAGCACAGGCAGGGTGGCCCCGGGCAAACTCAGGTTGGAGCAGACCTTGGCCTGCACCACCCGGGAAATCCCAGGACACACCCAGTGGACAGCTACAGACCATATGAGAGCACCACAACTCTGCTCCTGCCTCTGCACAGCAGATCCTCCACAGAGGGCAGAGGTTGGTGGTCAGTGATCACCACCCAATCCTTGCAGCTGAGTGGCCTGGGTAAATCCCTCCCATTGAACTGCCAACAGCAACCAAGGCTCAACTACAAGAGAAGGTTGTACTCTGCCCACACAAAGGGTACACCTCAAGTACCCAGCATGGGTGATAGGGGAGGCAGTGATAATGGACCTACAGGACACCTACTACACTAGACCACACTACCAAGACAAAGAGTCAGAGCAGCTCTACCTAATACATAGAAACAAACACAGGGAGGCTGCCAAAATGAGGAGACAAAGAAACATGGCCCAAATGAAAGAACAGATCAAAGCCAGAAAAAGAGCTAAATGAAATGGAGATGAGCAATTTGTCAGATGCAGAGTTCAAAACACTGGTTGTAAGGATGCTCAAGGAACTTAGTGAGGACCTCAGCAGCATAAAAAAGATCCAGTCAGAAAATAATTGAAATGAAGAACAATTGACAGGGAAACAACAGCAGAGTGGATGAAGCCAAGATTCAAATAAATGATTTGGGCCAGAAGGAAGCAAAAAACAACCAATCAGAACAAAAAGAAGAAAAAAGAATTCAAAAAAATGAGGATAGCATAAGCAGCCTCTAGGACAACTTCAAGAGGTCCAACATTTGCATCATAGGGGTGACAGAGGAGAAGAGAAAGAGCACAAAATTGGAAATCTAGTTGAACAAGTAATGAAAGAACACTTCCATAATTTGGTGAAGATAATAGACATACAAGTCCAGGAAGCACAGAGAGTCCCAAGCATGATGGATGCAAAGAGGCCCACTCCAAGACACATCATCATTAAAATGTCAAAGGTTAAAGATAAAGAGAGAATCTTAAAAGCAGTGAGAGAAAAGAAGTTAGTTACCTACAGGGGAGCTCCCATCAGACTGTCAGCTGATTTCTCAAAAGAAACTTTGCAGGTTACAAGGGATTGGCAAGACATACTCAACGTCATCTAAAGCAGAGACCTGCAGCCAAGATTGCTCTACCCAGCAAAGGTATCATTTAGAATCGAAGGGCAGACCATTGCTGGTGTGGTTCAGGGGATTGAGAGCCAGCTTGAGAGCTGAAAAGTTGCCAGTTCGATTTCTAGTCAGGGCACATGCCTGGGTTGCAGTCTAGGTCCCCAGCTGTGGGCATGTAAGAGGCAATTGATTGCTATCTCTTGTACATCAATGTTTCTGCCCCTCTATTTCTCCCTCCCTTTCTCCCTCTCTAAAAATAAATAAATAAAATGTTTTTTTTAATTGAAGGGTAGATAAAGTTCTTTTCAGAAAAGAAAAAAACTAAAGGAGTTCATCATCACCAAACCATTATTATATGAGATGTTAAAGGGACTTACTTAAGAAAAAGAAGATCAAAACTATGGACAATAAAATGGCAAAAAAAAACCCCACAAAACCAACCTATATCTATATCAATGATTGAATTGACAAATCAAGCTAAGAAAACAAGAAGAACAGAGCCAGAATCATGAATATGGAGAGCATTTTGATAGATGCCAGAGGGAGGAGGATGTACGGGAATGGGTGAGGTGGTGAGGGAATTAAGAAGTGCAAATAGGTAGTTACAGAATAGCCATGGGAATGTAAAGTACAGTATAGGAAACGGAGCAGCCAAAGAACTTATACACAACACCCATGAACATGAACAAAAGAGGAAAGATCACCAGAGTAAGTGGACGGTGCTGGGTGGAGGGAGGCAAAGGGGGAAAAATCAGGACAACTGTAATAGCATAATCAATAAAATATAATTAAAAAAACAAAATGCCAGTAGATGCACTGCGATTAAGCTGACATGTTAACCACAAATAATGATTTCCTTTCCTGTGTATATGCCTATTGGAATGTCAGGAAAGATATTTTAAAAACAGTAATTCATAGTGACACCGTAAATTTAGAAGGGCTGTAGGCAGCAGATAAAAGGGTCGAGGAATTCCTGGAAAACAGAATATTTATAGCATCAGATTAGCGAAGAAAGAAGATGAAGAAACTGTAGCCAAAACACAAAATGAGAGAAAAATCTCTTCAGTAATATTTCAAGGGTAAGAACAGATTTTCCTTTAAAAAGCCCAAGTTCATTGTATGTCAATAGAAGAAAAGAAAAGAGCCCAAATGCATCATTATGACAATTATAATGATTTGACTTGGAACAATGGCATCTGTCGGCTCCTCCTGCACCCTCCCATGTGCTAACCCACAGTTTGTTCCCAGAATAAAGCCTGGAGCATGTTATTTTTTTCTACGTATGAGAGGGAAGGCCTTAGTTAAAATTATCATGGATAGTTGGGTCAGAGAGCTAAGTAAGGAAGAGCCAGAGGTAACTCTAGACTTTGGCCAAGGTGAAAAATTCCAGACTGAAGTAATAAGTACTGCACTTCAGAGAGAAAGTAAAAGCAGTGTTTCAGAAGAGGAAGGGGGCCCGGTAACAGTGAGGTGCCGCCATAGCTACAAGGCACATCCAGCCTGTCTCTCTCTCTCTCAGTAACATGTCTGGATATTCTACTGATGGGTCGATCATATTTATGCATTTTAAAAATCTATAATTCATAAATTATTATATATTTATCCTATAACATTTATTTCTCTTGATCATTTCAGCAACATTATTAATTATATTATTATAATCAAAATTTTCATAATTGTGTTCTATTGACAGTAATTATCAGAAGGAATATCAAAATAAAATCTCATTATATTTAAAATATACAAAATTTAAATTGTTTTTTCAACATGTACAAATTAAATGTGAGAATTATTTTTATATGTTTTCAAAAGTGTTTTTCTTCTAAAATATTGAAAATTATTAAAGTTCAATAGAAACTCAAATTACAGTTAATAAATGTTAAATTTTTAAGATGGAATGTAAGTTTAATTTTTAAAATTTTTATTTAAGATCCCTGGCTTAGTTTCTCAGTTGGTTAGAGCATCGTCTGTACACACCAAGGTTGTGGGTTCCATCTCTAGTCGGGGCACATACAAGAATCCATGAATGACTGCATAAGTAAGTGGAACAACAAATCAATGTCTCTCTCTTTCTTTCTCTCTCTCTCTCTAAAATCAATAAAAAATTTTCATGTAATTTAAAAATAAATACACTGAATACTAGTCATAAATTCAGTTTTCATCATCCATCTAGCTGCCAATAGAATCATCATTCATGCTACATGTCTGTTATGTCTAAATATAAGAATAACATGAATTATTTAATATTGCAAAATTTTATTCAGCTGTCATGTACAATTATTTCACATATTGAACTAATTCAAAAGAATCTTCCAATCCACAAAGGCAAACAAGAAAATAGAGGCTCAGCCCTCTTAGAAAATAATCCTTTATTATGCAAGAAACTATTGCATTCATTGAGACAAATGATTTAGCAAAATAATTGATTTGTATTTTCTCTTTCTTCAATGTTTCTGCCTCTCAAATCCTCCCGGCTGAAACAATACCCATTTCTGAAACTGATAGAAAAACCTTCATATCATTTGACAGGATTGTCCTGCTTTATTTGTTTGTTTCTGGATCATGGACACGAGACGAGGAAACGTGCTTCTCTGGGGCTTGAACAGTGAGAGTAGATGTTTAGGGAGGCAGATCCCGCTGTGCCAGGACTGAGTGCCTATCCTAAGTGGAAAAGGCATCTATGCATTCTTTCATAATTTACTTTTGTGCAGAATATTTTACCTCCAGGCCTCAGAGTGTGAGTGCCCTTCCTCTTCACCTCGATCCAGACCTCACCTGCAATAATCAGTACTGGTTTTCTGTGATCGACACTTGAACCCACAGATAGGGGATTAGAGTCTCACTGTGAGCATGCAAATAGCTGTTTAATCTACACCCATGCAGCAAATATTAACAAGAAAGAAAAAATAAATAAAACAAAACAAGAACCACCAAACACCTAAAGAAAATCAATACTATGAAAGAGAGGCACCAAACACAACAAATAAGAGAATTAAGAGTTGATACGCAGTGTCAGTAAGAGGAGAGCCAGGCAATGGCAGCTCCTGACAGGCCTTGCAGGTCATCCTAAGGAGACTGGACTTTATAAAGCTGTCGGACGGCCAGTGAAAGGTTTTCACCAGGGAACGGCTTCATCATATTCGTGTTGTAGACAGGTCACTGCGGTGTGAAAAACCGTTTCAAGTGGAATAAGATTAGAGGCAGGAAACAATTTAGGAATTTATTTAATAGTCTAGATGGGAGTTGATGGAGGCTTGAACTAAGGCAGTGGGAGTAGGGATAAAGAAAAGAATATGAAAGTACTTAGTAGATATAATTATTAGAACATAATGATTATTGGATCTAAAGAACAAGAATACAATCAGTCAAAGATAATGTCTAGGTCTCTGATGTTTTCACCGTCTGGATCATTTTGTTACTAATTAATTTTGAAAAACAGGAGGAGAAGAAGATTTGGTTAAAATTAAAATTAAAAAATAATGATAACAACAGCAAATAATAATAATGATGAAATTCATTGAGTTTCTAGTACAGGCTGTCTCTGATTCCATTTTACTGTTGAAAATATGTACATCTACTATTCCAGTTAATGCTATAAACATTCTGAAAAATAGATATTGTTAATTAGCCACTTTAAAAATCTTTTTTCATTCATCGATTTTAGGGGGAGAGAAAGAGAGAGAGAGAGAGAGACATCAGTTTGTTTTCCCACTTATCCAGGCATTCATTGGCTGACTCTTGTGTTTGCTTTGATCAGGGATTAAACCCGCAACCTTGACACACTAGGACAATGCTATAACCAGCTGAGCTACCCAGCCAGGGCATTAAAGAGTCCCTTTGACAGATCAGGATACTGAAGTGTAGCAAGGCTAAGTAACTTGCCAAAACTCACAGACAAAAAACAGTGTTGTTGTAGCTAATAGTTAATTATGAATGTTTCTTATAATGTCTGCTTTAACCTATTGATGCATAAAAAATTACCAAAACTTACTGGCTTAAAACAACAATAAATATTGATTATATCATACAGCATCTGTGGTCAGGACTGTGGGGGTAGCTGATTTAGGTAGTTCTGGCTTGAGTGGGAGTGGAGGATTCACTATAACTTGGCTCACTCTCATCGTTGGCACTGCGGTGCTGGCCGTTGGCAGAGGGGTTCAGTTCCTTCCCAACTGGACCTCTATAAAGGGCTACTTGAGTTTCCTCATGACATGGCGGCTGACTTTCCCAGAGTGAATGATCCAAGAAAGAAAAAGACAAAGCTACAATGTCTGGTATGTCCTAGCCTTCAGAAACTACACACTGCCATACCCCACGGTGTATCCAGGTCAGCCAGATTCAATGTGGGAGGGGCACACATAAAGGTGAGCATCACTGGGGTGACCTTGGACACTGGCTGCCACATGTCCTTTAATTTAGCCTTGTGGCATGAAATCATAGTACCTTTCCACAGCGCAGTCTAGCTCTCAGCACCTCTAACTTGACACAAAGATTTTTAGAGACAGCCATGCACTCCACACGCTTCAGGCAATCCTATATTAATATTGTATCTGTCAACCAAGATTTAGTTAATATTGAGCATCAGGAAATTTGGCAATGTAATCCCTGACAATTTCCTTGAGTCCAGCCAACCGCTCTTCGGGTATAAAAGGCTTAGCATGGCTGATCTCAGCCTACTTCTGCAACAAGTAATATAAAATGTTTCCAAAAAATTGCTCCATGGAGTCAAACCCTGCTGGAACAAATTGCTCCATCGAGGTAAGCCCTGCCAGAACTGTGGCAGTTATGACCAGGTAGCTAGAGAACAATGGTCCAGGAACTACTCTGACTCCTTTTAAGTTTGTTTTTCAGATCTAAAGCCAAGTGTCCCTTCCTGCATCCGGTAATAAGTGCTGCAGGCTCCCAGAATCCCTCGCTTGGCTGACACGTACCAGGATATCAGCGTTCCAAAAAAGGAAAAGCTTGCTGATCCACACCATGATTGGTTAACCCCAGCAACTTCCGTGTTCCCAAGGAATGGAAACCCTGAGCCCCACGTTCCAAGAGCAGACCCCAGGATGCTACCTTACTGTTCTCGCCCTCCACAGGGCCTCAGTAAATTTGCCTTTGCTTTTATTAGTGTCCCTGATCCAAATTCTTGTATATCAGGAGACAAGAACCCAAAGTCATTGGTAACACTTTCTAACCCTCATCTCAAACCACTCTCTCCAATTAATACATTCCAGGCTCACCAGCCCTTTTCTCTACCGTGGAGCTTTTGAATAGCAGTTCCCTCTGCCTGGAGCGCTTGCCCGCTTCCTCCTCACACACTCTCTCTCCCGTGGCCCCTGCCAGCTCCGGGCTTCAGCTTCCAAGTCACTACCTCGGAACTTCTGCATGGGTGAGACTCGAACAGAGTGATGGTCTCTCAGAATAGGGACCCTGAGGTACTTAGGTCCTGTCAGGAAGGAGATGAAAAGAAATCTGTCCTGCTCAGGAAAGCAGCTCCATTAGCATCCACATGAGGGAGAAAAGACACCATTTGTCCTTGCTGTTATGAATAACAATAAAGACATTTACTGCTACCATTTGTCTGTACTTAGCAGTTGTACCTTTGTCCTCATCTCCTTCAAAAATTCACTTGAATTGAAAACAGTAGTGATTAAAAGGAACTTTACTAAAGATATCAAGTAAAGAATAAGAAGGAAGCAATCTGGAAAAAACATCTCTCTTAGACATCCCTGTTCCACAGCAACTTCCCCCACTGCTCTGATACGGACATTTGATACGGTGTTGTGCTGTGAATGTTCAGCAGTCCATGCTTCGAGGGGTGGGAGGGCTCATTTGTAGAGTTGCCACCTGCTGTGGTGCGACTCTTCTCACGTGTTCCATTTCATACTATCAACACGATGTCACTGAACACGGCAGTGGGAAAAGATGTCAACCATCAGCCCTTGGGGGACCACAGGAGCCAGCTCCAGCACACCCTAATGCCCCTTCAACACCAGCCTCATTGATTCTTTCTTTTTAAAGATTTTATTTATTTACTTTTAGAGAGGGGAAGGGAGGGAGGAAGAGAGGGAGAGAAACACTGATAGGTTGCCTCTCGCATGTGCTCTGACTGGGGACGGGCCCACAACTCAGGCATTTGCCCTGACCAGGAATTGAACTGGTGAACTTTTGCTTTAAGTGACGCCCAACTAACTAAGCCACACCAGTCAGGACCGTTAATTCTTCTTCCTCACAGAGTTACCCCATCTCTCAGCTCCTACCCATCAAATTTTGCATATCCAACCTCGACTCAACATTCAGAGAAACAAAAGGCCTTCAGAAAGGCCTTCAGTTAATAGGATTCCCCTTCCATAGAAGGCAATGTATTTTGATAGCAGAGCTTGACTCCAGGGTCTTAGTCTGAAGAAGCACAACGAAGCATTTCTTCTAAACTCATGTGCTAGATAGCAAGACTAATTCAGGAGAATGTAATTTCTTCTATCTTCTTATATGTATGTTATCTTATGTATAATCTTCCTAGTAGTCATTTGGGATATTATCTCAATTTTCTAATTAGGGAATTGAAGTTTAGAGAGTTTCAATTCCTTTCCCAAATTTACTGGATTAGGAAGTGTTATAACTGGACTTTGAAGCCAGGGCTCTGTGACTCCATGTCCGGGCTCTGAGTCCTTATCTACGTCAAGGGCAGGCGTGAGCCCGCACTGTGCCATTGAGCCCTGACTGGGAAGTACTGGTATAGTCACTTCCCAATCAACCATAGAGGCTTCCCAGGATGTTGCTGGGGAATTACAGAATTAACATTAGGACTCAAATAAATAGAGGTCTTTTTTTTCTTTTATTGATTCCAGAGACAGGGGAAGGGAGGAAGAAAGAGAAGGAGAAAAACATGGATGTGAAAAACATCAATCAGTTGCCTCTTGCACACACCTCAACTGGGGACTGGACCTGAGACCCAGGCATGTGCCCTGCCTGACCCACAATCAAACCGGTGACCTTTCGGTGTACAAGATGATGCCCAACCAACTGAGACACACCAGCCAGAGAAGAAAGTGAGGTTTAAATAATGAAATTCATAAAACTTTTCTTTTGTGTCAGCTATGCACAAAACACAAAGCTAGGCAGAGTTGTGGATAAAAACTTGGGGCTTAAGGCATTTTCAACATTTGTAGAAAAGAAATAAATAAGTTGTTTTTTTTTAAGCCAAATCCCATGAAGTGCTGCATTTTGGGAATGATCTAGGGAGTACCTGTTAAGGGTACAAAGCTTCAATATGTCAAGTGGGATCCTTACAAAATTGGTTCATACCAGCCAAGCTCGGTTTTTGGTGGCCAGTACTATTTACCCTTCTTTTAATAACAGTGCCCATTTTGCTCTGGGAAACCTCACCTCTGCGACTTTCAGTCTAGGTGCTTTAGATGGTGTTCATGCCATGTCCTGTTTCCAAAGAGTTCAAGTGGGTTGAATTTTATGGTATATGAACTATATTTCAATAAAGCTGTTACTTAAATAATGGAATTCAGTGCTGGCTGGTGTGGCTCAGTGGATTAAGCTCCAGCCTATAAACTGAAAGGTCGCTGGTTCAATTCCCAGTCAGGGCACATGCCTGTGTTTCGAGCCAAGTCCCCAGTTGGGAACATGTGAGAGGCAACCAGCAATTGATTGATGTCTCTCTCTCACATCGATGTTTTTCTCCCTCTCTTTTCCCCTACCTTCCCCTCTCTCTAAAAGTAAAAAAAATAAAACCTTTAAAAATTAAAAAAAAAATAGAATTCATGGTGACTCAGTTTGGCTAATTACAATACAGAGTAGAGCAAAGGTAAGTTTACAGTTGTTCATATGGAAAATAGTACAATAATTAATAAATATAAATAATACAAGAATAAACTGTGTTTCATGTACTCACAACTGTAAACTTACTTTTGCCCCACACTGTATTGCATTTTCTTGGCTACAGTGAATTTGTTCAGGGTCATTTATGTAATCTAATCAAGCTAATAGAAAGAAATAATATTTTTGCTGGGATTGCTGAAAGACACACTTAAATTTTTTTTTCCTTATTGAATTGAATCTGGGAAGATAATTTTATAGACAGCCATGTTGTTACCCTGTAGAGCCAGAGTATAAGACCAAACCTTTCAAGACAAGAAACTGAGGTGGTATTTTGATTACATTTTTTGGTTTAACCTCTTCCTAATCCAACCTCAATTGAAGTGGGATCTTAACAAGACTTTTTAGTAACATAAGCCAGTAATTTATCTTTATTTAAGCTAATTTGCATTGTGGTTTCTTTTTTTAAAAATATATTTTATTGATTATGCTATTACAGTTGTCCCATTTCCCCCCCTTTCTTCCCCTCTACCCCCCCTCCATTCCCCACCCTTTAGTTTTTGTCCATAGGTCATACACATAAGTTCTTTGTCTTCTAAATTTCCTATACTATTCTTAACCTCCCCCTGTCTGTTTTCTACCTACCATTTAAGCTACTTATTCTCTGTACCTTTTCTCCCTCTCTCCCCCTCCCACTCCCCTGTTGATATCCCTCCATGCCTTATATAAATCCCTTTAACATTTCATATAATAAAGGCTGGGTGATGATGAACTCCTTGAACTTGACCTTATCTGAGAAGCACTTTATCTACCCTTCCATTCTAAATGATAGCTTTGC
>PVJI01014103.1:0-45367 GCA_004026765.1 Micronycteris hirsuta
AAAAAAAAGAATAAATGGAGGTTGCTTCTTCTTGCTGAATCTTTGCATTCGTATCTGTTGTTATGATGGTAGATGCAAATTACATTAGAATATTCTTTTATCTCCATCTTAAATCCTGTCAAATTTTATTTCTTTTATGTGAGTTTACTTGGCATCCATATAGTTTCATACTGTGTGCTATTAAACTTGATGAAAAACTATTAAAACTAGTTAAGTTTATACAAAGGCTAAGAGAATCCTTTGGCTATTATATTGAATGACTTCCAAAAATATTTGAATCTTAATGAGAAGATGAAAAATGCTATTATTTAGTTGATCTACATGTTCCCCAAATTTATTTTCAGCTCAAACTTTCAACACATTTTATTGAGGAATGATCATGTACTAGGCACCTAGCTAGCTGCTAGAGAGACTAAGATAAATAACATGGACAACCTTTATAAATAAAATAAAATAAGCCCCACTGGTCTGACACAGCTATGGAAAGCTGTTAATCATCCAGAGAAGCAGCTGGAAGGTTCCACAGACTTTTGGGAACCTCTGAGCTGAACTCATTGACAAAAGGGTGGAGGTGGAGAGGGACTTAAGAATGGTGAAACTGATAAATGGGTTTTGTTTTTCTTGCATTTTCGGCGCTGATTGAATCGTGCTGCCTTCTCTGTCAGCACTGAATCACATTGACAGAACAGTGTGTGCTCCATTTGTTTTGTCTTGTTTGACATCGTTTTTCATTGATTTGTCATCTCACACACTGACCAAGTCTGTTCTACTCCGTAATTGCCATTACTACAAGCTGGCCTTTTACAAAACAAAACAGCGATAGCAGAAAAGAAAAGCTTTTGTTTTCTTTAGGTGAAGACATGGTAAGAGTGTTGTTTTAAAAAGAATTCTTAGAAAGCTCTCTGGACATTCATAAAAATGTGGCTTATAAACATACAAGTAACATAGATAAAGCATAGACATATGTGTACACTCAAAGATCTCTGAGGTGTTTTTGCCCAGGACAGTGCAGGGCTCGTCTCGACTGTGGACGTTATGCTACGGAATGTAAAGAACGTGGGTTTTTGAGCCAAACTTAGTTTCAGGTGGTAGTTTTTTTTTTTTTTTTAAGGTTTAATATAAATTTTATTTTAAATTACATAACTAATATTCTATAGTTAACAATGACACTTTTACAAAGGCATTTATGAAATGGAAAGTTCCAACTGCAATATATTTTGTATTTTTAAATTGCTAGTATTTTGGGTTTTTGGCATTTTAGCTCTTTTCCATTAAATCAAAGTCTATGGGCTTCAGTTTTTTTTTTTTTTTGCCCTTCTCCCAGGGTGACCTCAGAAAGGCCCTTGAATCTCTCTCTGTCTCACTGTCATCTATTACGTTGGGATAACGCATAGTTTCCTAACTGTCCTGTTGTGACAATTAAATGAGACGCTGTATCTGACATCCAGTAGGCTACTCGTTTTACACTTCCTTTGGTTTTTAAAAATATTCACACTTTTAACTTTATTGCTCTGAACCTGCTTTCAGAATTATTTTTAAAACAGTATAATTTGAAGCTGATTTTAATGATGACATTAATGGGTACTTACGTATGATATACTTTTATACTTAGTATTTCAATTTATGATTATTCGAACAGTTTTTTCATCCATCTTATTCTGTGAACACAAGTAGATGAATAAGGATGAGAAGGAAAGGAGATGTGACTGCAGTAGGGAATGATTAATTTCTTTGGTAAATATGATAAAACTTTCATGACCTTAGATAATGTGTTTGTATTTGTAAAAATGTAGCTACATAAGCAGTAGAAGTTTGGCCACATGCACTTTTACTCTAAGGGATTGTGTGAAATCACTGGTGTTGGAAACACTAATTACTTAGTTGGTGAGTATCAAGGAAAGATATAGTACATAAACAGATGGTCCAACTGAGGAAGGTGATTATAGGCAAATCCCTTAGATTTATAGATAACCAGAAGTAATGGTTTACATTAAGACTTAAAATTGTTTCCAATTATTGGGAAAGTATCTTTTACCTTTTGCTGCGATGAGTTTCAATGCATGTAGATACTTCAAATTTGGGGGAATGCTTGTGTGATGAAATTTTATTAGCTCCTGGTACAGTGCTACCTTTTAAATTAGTTTAATAAATTAGGAGGTTTTGTTTTACAATCTAATACCTTCTATGGTAGGTGTTGCCCTCAAAATTCCAAATATAATAGAATTGACAAGGAAATTGGATAAAGTGTATGTTTGTGAATTTCTAGAGATGTGTGGCTGGTCAGAGGGGACATCAGGAGAAGGAATTATATTGGCTTTTGACATTATTCCGTCAACCTGAGTGTGGATTGGTTGTCCTTAAAAGACAGCACACTTTCAGGATAATCACTGTGCATTTTTAAAAAGCATAAAGTGCAAGCTTACCATTTCAGAAACTAGTATCAACATTTTTTCTGTATTCCAAAAATATGATACATATGACAATTCTGATAAATGAACTAACTGGGAGATTTTGTTAAAAGGTGTGTGTTACTATGGCAATTTATAGTATCTTCTCTGAGCAGAAACATGTAGAATATTACTGATGACTTTAATAAGAGCAAAGAAAAAAAAGGTCAGATCAAGTCTGTATTGCAATAAAAAGGGAAAGGTTGCAGAAAAATGAATTTTGAAGATGATGAATGAGTACTCTGTGATATTAAGTGGCAACTTTGATTTATTTTGATCCTCAAAAATAAATGCATGAAATATTATTCTTGTTAACCACAGCATTGTAATAATTACATTCATTACATACAAATGAGATGGTCGGATGTGATGAATGCAACCCTGATTGGAATATTGTTAAAACGAGCAAACTGTTCTTCCTGTCTCCAGTCCCACACTTTTCCATTTTGGTTCATCTTGTTCATCATCACCAGATTTATCTCTCTATGGCTGCCCGCAGTCCTCCTTCCCAACCTTTCATGATTTCTCTGTGAATGCACAAGGGGTAGCTCCTGGAATTATTTCATGCTCTTCCCTCAGGTGCATCCTCTTTTCCTCTTGGCACCTTTTGTAAATCATTCAAGGCCCACCACGCCTCCTCTCATCATAGCTGGAAAGGATTTCATCCACTTCTCCCTTCTCTTATTCCTACTTCTTATCACTTTCATTATTAACTGTTTCTTAGACACTAGTGACAATTTAGCCACTTACCATAATCTTGAAATGTTACTTAACCTCCTTGGGCCTCAGTTTCCTTATTTACGAAGCAAAGAAATTGGATTAGAAGAGATTAATTTTGGGGCCATATGGTTTTCACTCCTCAACTCTGCCATTAGCAGACGTAGGTATCGTGTAGTTGAATGAACTTGACTGTTCCATAAAACTTAATTTACAAACACAGGCAGTGGGCCAAATGTAGCCTGGATCATAGCCTGGGTCATAGTTGGCCAACTCCTGGAGTATACTACAATCTCTGAGTCTCTTTCCAGTGCTAAGGTTGTATGAGATGATAAAAAGGCCATTTCTATTTTTTTTTATCCTCACCTGAGGACATGCTTAGAGAGAGGAGAAAGGAAGGAGAGAGAGAGGGAGAGAAACATAGATCAGCTGCCTCTCATATGTGCATCCAACTGGGGACCAAACCTGCAATGTAGACATGTGCCCTGACCAAGAATAGAACCTGTGACCTTTCAGTCTACAGGATGGCACTCCAACCAACTGAGCCACAGTGGCCAGGGCAAAGCCATTTCTGTTACTAACATCAAAGAACTGAAGTTTTCCTCAAAGAATATCTTCTTATTATCCCATTAATTGTCATGGATGATAATGGATGGTTTTAGCCTTACATTCTCTCTCCCCAGGACCTTTCACATGGTTGTGAATATCTTAATGTATATTCTGTCAATATAGTAAATGTAGTTTCATAGCAAATCATTTTGACTGGAGCATAAACTGGGCAAAACCTTGTTGTCACTTTTTCCATACTTTTTTTGATTGGTCAAATTACATGCGATATTATATTTATGACACATTTGCTTCCTGGAATATGAGAGTAGGGTATGATTAGTGATATGTCAGCAACTCAATAAATATCATTGTTTGTTTGACTAATTAATGTTAGGAGTATACAGTTATCTCTGACATTTTCATACAAAAATATCTATTGGAAATCTCCATCTGCTTCATTCTTTGATAAAATTGTAGCTTTGTGTAAGACATATCAATAAAAGTAACTGATCTTAGATTTAGTGAAACCTGGCTTGATTTTCATTTTTTCTTCAGAAGAAAATGAGAGGGGTGGAATATCCTCATTTTATTGCTTTCCCATGAAGTCTGTTTTCATTCACCTTTGATCTAGCATTAATTAACATTTTCTGATAGCTCTCAATTATATTCAGCACAGCCACAGTCACTATGCCTGAGTACCTTTTTTGTTTGGCTGGTTGTAAATGAAGTTACTTAGTGTCTCTGGTAGAGCATTCTAAAGGCAACAAAGGCCTGCGTACCTTTGCCTCACTGTTGCTACAGTTATCTTTCACACCTTTGTGTCACGAAAGCTGAGAGTCTGTCTGCAGTCTCACCTTTAAAAACAAAATCCTCTGTCCAGAGTAGTCACATCATTGTTATTGACTGGACGCTTATCTGGTGACTTCTTTACACTTGTATCCTGTCTGACTTTCATTTCCTTAATAAAAACGTTTGGAGTTCTCTATCAGGCTTTCTTATGTATTTGTTCTTTGTTTTCTTCCAAAATTTCCTGTTCTAGTAGGCTGTACCACATACTATTTTTTATGTGTCCACTGTTTAGAAACTTGTTTTTATCTGTCTGGATCTATGTTCACTAACAGAGAACTAGGCTTTCCGGAAAGCATGAGTTTGAATTCCTATGGTTAAGCCTACGAGGCGCATGCTGGGACCCCAGACGCAGAAAATCAACAGAACCATTGCAACATCTTAGCCTAGCTGATTCTGCTCCAGTGTAATGCACCTACCGTCAATATAAATTGAATTTTTTGGTTCTTCTAACTCCAGACTCTTAAGTGGATGTGAGCCCTGCTTTAAGGAATTTGATTCTTAAGCAAATGTGGTCTTGACATGTGAGTTAGGAAATCATTATTCTCATAACAGAATAATTCCTTACTGTGGAGGGTGACTCTTCCACAATTTCTTTTAATAATCGTATTTCCTTGGCCTTTACAGTGTTTTAACTGTCAAAAACCCTGGAAAGCCATGAATTTAAAGGTTAATTTGCAGAATCACGATCAGTAGAGAGAACTCAGAGAAGACGAAGCCGCTCTGTAATTACAGTCTTTGGCAATGGTAAATCAACTTGATCATCAGGAACACCTCTCTGTGTAATGGGAAGAGCACCTCAAATAATGCCACGTCTGATGCGCCTGCTCATTCAACCTGGAAAACCTGGAGTTAACCTTGACTCTTTCTGCTCTCTTTCTGTCAATTTAATTGGCCCAGAAACTCCATCACTTTTATCTCAAATCTGTGCCCTCCTGTTCATTCCACTGCCATTGTTCTTCAATGCACTTACTCAGCAAATATCTAATTAGGGTTGACTATACAATAGTCTCTATTCTAGGTATTGGAGATACAGCTATTTAAAGAATAAACAATATTTGCTTGATGGGTTTTACATTCTTATTCAGGATTTCGTTATTTCTTGCTTTAACTATAGCATCCATCTCATGATTTCAGCCCCCTACCCTCAGAATCTGTCCTTCACAGTAGCACCAGAGTTGTCCCTCTAAAATACTGTCAGGATTCTGTCACATCCTGTATTCGAATGACTATCACAAGCTTTGAAAATGCCAGGCTTGGTAGTCATGAGAACTCTTGACAGACTGAGCCAAATCTGCTTTTCCTACTTCATTTCCTGTCTCCCAATGCTGTTCTCCACTCATGTGGGGCCAGGAGCTGATCTTAGATTAGGCCGACATAAGCTTTTCATGAGTCTCTTGTGATTTTACCCTCATTTATTGTGCCTAAAACATTATACTCCCATTTCTACCTGAAGAATTTCGACTCAATTCTCTGAAGGGGGTTGTCTTTGTCTCCCACAAGCAATTAATTTATTCATCTGTAACCCACAGCAAAAAAATATTTATTTATTAAAAAAGATTGTATTTGTTTACTTTTAGAGAGAGGGAAAGGGAATGAGAAAGAGAAGGAAAGAAACATGTGAGAGATACATTGATTGGTTGCCTCTTATACTCCCCCAACTGGGGACCTGGCCTGCATCCCAGGCATGTGCCCTGACTAGGAATCGAACCAGTGATCTTTTGGTTCACAGGCTGGCCCTCAATCTACTGAACCCCACCAGCTACTGCTATAACCCACAGAAAAACATTTAAAACATGCTTTTGTAAAAGTGGCAATTAAAGAATTCAAATTATTTTGTATTTTGTTTTTTATTTCCCAACATTAGTCCTGTTAGATTGTCAGCCTATTGAAAGCAAGACAATCTTCATATTACACAGTAGTTTTCTGAATAAAAGCAGACATAAATGTAGTACACCAGAGATTCTGTGCTTTCCTTTGAAAGGGGATACTCATGGGAATATAAATATTACCTAAAAAGTTTTACCTTAAGTCTCTCTTTTTACCATGTCAAATACAATAATCACAGAATATATGTACCTCAATGGCAAAATCAAAAACCAGGGAGAAAAAAGTTATCATTTAAAATCTTATACAAAGCAGTTATTTGGTTGCAATAATTTTACCACCTAGACAAAGCTTAAAATAAGGTTTAAGAAATCTAGCATTGTCTAGCATTGCTTTCTGAAAAGAACAAGATTCTTTTTAAAGGCAACATGCATAAAGATGATCATAACCTGTTTGGTGATTATCAGAGGGAAAGGGGGTGAGAGAGGTAGACGTAGGTAAAGGAGGGACCAATGGTGATAGAAGTAGACTTGACTTAGGGTGGTAGACACACAATACAGTGTGCAGATGCTATATTATAGCAATGTACCTGAAACCTACCTAACTTTATTAACCAATAAATTCAATGAAAATTTAAAAAAGATGTTCACAATCTTAGCAATATGAAATCTTACATTATTCTTCAATGGGTTTTCATGCTTTACTCTGCAGAATTTATTGTCTCTCCACTAAGACTTTTACCATTATGCAAAAAAATAATAGTGTTTCTAGAACCATCTAAAAGTGAACATATAAGATAAATCCAGAAGGAAGAGATGAAATGATCATGTGCCTGAGGTGAGAGTAAACTCAGTGTTGGGGTCCACCATTTCTCAGCCCCCTTGGGGACTGCGGTATATGGGCTAAGACTTGCCCAGAGTATTTTTAATATCAGCATTTCCCCAGATGTCAATAAATTTCGAGATAAAACACACATCAGTGGATCTTAACAAATAATTGAAACAATGTAGTTTAATGGGGTAGAAAAACTGAAAATAACAGTATAACGTTCATATTAAGTGCAGTCACTTGAGGCAAGAAAAACCTCTATTAAGATCTCTCAGGCTTGCGAACCTATTGTACAACTTGTTTTAGAGTAGCAAGTTTAAGGAAACACTGAGTAAGGCTAAGTTCTGGTCTGCCCAAAATGCTTGTGAACAGTCCTTATAATGAAGAGATATAAGTGAAGGTAAGAAGAGTGTAAATCATTATAGTTAGAGCAAATATGAAAGTAATGAAAATTCCCATGTTCTCAAAAAGAGCTCTTGACTTGAAAGAGGGCATTTGTGAAAATATATACGTATTTATAGATTTTCAGCCTATTGTTATAATGGCAAGAAAAATCCAGTACCACAGTTCTGGAACATAGTTGGATTAGTAAATAATGCCCTTTAGAGGTCAGTAAGGGAGGCCCTTTTTCTTATAAATGAATAATATAAGTAGGCTTCTTGCATTGTATTGAAATACTAGTTAAACTTCATTTCTGTTTGGATAAAGGTGTGGAAGAGGAACAAACTTTCCTACACCCTTAAGGTTCTTCTGGTTGGTCTAATAATAAAAAAGACATGAGATAGATTAGTAAGAGAAAATAACCAAATTTTATGCATACATATGAATGGGAACCCCACATACCTGAGTGAGTTGGAGACTCCATATGCAGTAGAGATTCAGAGATAGAAAGTGAACATGGGCATATATGACATCCTGAGCTAGAGGTGAGGTTAGGTGCCTTGGGGGCTTCCAATTGTCACTGCAGGGAGATAAAAATAGCACAGCTTTAGTAAATGGAAGTTTGACCTGCCCTTTAGATAGGTCAAAGGAAGCTATCTCTGGTGGTCTCTTATGGGCGAGGCCTCTAATTAAAATTCATCTGGGTAGTTAGCATGGGAGGAAGAAGTTGCCTTTAGCTCACCACGATCTGTATACCACAGAGGCACATTTTGGGGTGACTCATTCTAGACCCTCACAAAGTTTGTTATGTGAATTTGCTATGATACCAATGGGAAATCACCTAGGGTAAAGTGATTTTTCTTAGTCTTTCAGAGCGTGGGATAATGAGAAAACAACTCACAGGTCTGTTTTTTTTTTCAGCACCCCATTGTGACTCTATGGGATATTTGATTATTATCTTAGGAATTTTCAGGAGAAGATAGCCGAGAGAAGAGTTAACTGAAGTTCACAGTGCCAGGTTAGATTCTGGCACCTTGCTTGTCATTTCACACAGAAGATGTAACATAGGGGAAGTGCACAATAGCCTCCATGGTGAGGTGCAATATTTTCTTTCCACCTGAATTTTGCATAAAAGTTAACAGCCTTTGCTTATAATTTTCTTTCACAAGCATCCTAGTCTCTGAAACTATCAGACTCAGTGGGCTTTCTTTACTTTTCCTCTCTTACCTTATTTGAGGACTTGTTTGTCTCTCCATTTTGAGACTTTTTAAAATAATGTGAATGCTGGTATTCTTTCTGGGTTAAAAATTACTGGTATTTCAAATAATGCATTTTAAAGTTATAATAAACAGCAATGCTTCTTTTTTTTATTGTTGACACTATTATAGATGTTCCCACTTTCCCACCCATTGTCCCCCTTCACCCAGCTTCCCCCAGCCTTCACCACATTGTTGTCTGCGTCCATGGGCTATGCATGTATGCATATGTTTTTTGGCTAATCTCTTCCAGTTTCTTTCACACCCCTCCCCTCTGAGATCTGTCAGTCTGTTCCAAGCATTCATGCCTCTGGTCCTATTTTGTTTGTCAGTTTCTTTTATTCATTAAATTCTACCTATGAGCAAGATCATATGGTATTTGTCTTTTTCTGATGGGCTTCTTTTGCTTATAATAATGATACTTTCTCCAGTTCCATCCATGTTGTTGCAAAGGGTTAGCATTCCCTCTTTATTTATTTATTTATTTTTAGAGAGAGGGGAAGGGAGGGAGACAGAGAGGGACAGAAACAGCAGTGTATGGTTGCCTTTCACATGGCCCTCACGGGGACCTGGCCCGCAACCCAGGCATGCGCCCTGACTGGGAATCGAACTGGGACCGCTTGGTTCCCAGCCTGCGCTCAATCCACTGAGCTACACCAGCCAGGGCAGCATTCCCTCTTTTATACAGCTGTGTAGTATTCCATTGTGTAAATGTACCATATCTTTTCTATCTCCTCATCTACTGATGGGCATTTGGGCTACTTCCAGATCTTGGCTATTGTAAATAACACTTCTATGAACATAGGGGTGCATATATTTTTTCTGATTGGTGTTTTAGGCTTCTTACGATAAATTCTCAGAGGTGGGATCACTGAGTCAAATGGCAATACTGTTTTTAATTTTTTGAGGAAACTCCATACAGTTTTCCAAAGTGGCTGCACTCCTTTGCATTTCCACCAATACTGCACTGTTTCCCTGTTCTGCACATCCTCACCAGCACTTGTTGTTTTTGATCTATTGATGGTAGCCATTCTGGCACGTTTGGGGTGATAGCTCATTGCAGCTTTAATTTGCACTTCTCTGATGAGCGGTTTTTCATGTTTATTGTCCATCTGTATATCCTCTCTGCAGAAGTGTTTACTCAGATCCTCTGCCCATTTTTAAAGTGGATTGTTTATTTAATTGGTGTTGAATTGGTATAAATTCTTTATATATTTTGGATATTAACCCCTTATCAGATGTATCATTGGTGAATATGTTCTCCCATACAGTAGGTTCCTTTTTTACTTTGTTGATAGTTTCTTTTATTTAAAGATTTTAATTTTGTTTATGTTTAGAGAGAGGAGAACAGAGGGAGAAAGAGAGGGAGAGAAACATCAATGTGTGGTTGCCTCTCATGCACCCCCAACTGGGGACCTGGCCCACAACCCCGGCATGTGCCCTGACTGGAAATCGAACTGGTGACCCTTTGGTTTGCAGGCCAGCGCTCAATCCACTGAGCTACACCTACCAGGGCTGTTGATGGTTTCTTTTGCTGTGCAGAAGCTTTTTAGTTTGATGTAGTCCCATTTGTTTATTTTTTCTTTTGTTCCCCTTGCCCTAGGAGATATATTGGGAAAAATATTGCTACACAAGAGGTCTGAGATTTTACTGCCTATATTTTCTTCTAGGATTTTTATGGTTTTGTGGCTTACATTTAAGTCTTTAATTCATTTTTAGTTTATTCTTGTATGTGGTGTAAGAAGGTGATCTATTTTCATTTTCTTTTATTTTTTTTCATGTACCAGCCCAGTTCTCCCAACACTATTTATTGAAGAGACTGTCTTTACCCTATTGTATGCTCTTGCATCATTTGTCAAATATTAATTGACCATAAAGGCATGAGTTGACTTCTGGGCTCTCTGTTTTGTTCCATTGATCTATATGCCATTCTTGTACCTGTACAAGGCTGTTTTGATTACAGTGGCCTTGTAGTGTAGTTTAATATTCAGCATTGTGATCCTTCCAACTTTGTTCTTCTTTCTCAAGATTGCTGAGCTATTCAGGGTCTTTTGTGGTTCCATATAAATTTTTAGAATAAGTGTTCTAGGTCTGTGAAATATGCCATTGGTATTTTAATAGAAATTGTGTAGATTGCTTTGGGTAATATGGACATTTTAATGTTAATTCTTCCAATCCAATAACACAGTGTATGCTTCCAGTTGTTTGCGTATTTCTCTATTTCATTCTTCAGTTTCGGATAGTTTTCTGAGTACAGGACTTTGACCTCCTTAGTTAAGTTATTCTTAGTTATCTTTTTTTTTTTTTTGTTACAATGGTAACTGAGGTCGTTTTCTAGGTTTCTTTTTCTGAAAGTTCATTATTGGTGTATAAAAGAGCAATGCTTCTTGAAAGAAAAAATTATAGCACTCCAAAGAGTTGATAGATTTGCAAGATTAGAATCATTGCCGTCCATTATATCATTGAAAATTATTTAAATAATCATAACAAAGTTTACAGGAATATATGAATAATACAGGTAATTGAACAAAATAAGTAAAAGTGATTGTTTCTTTACTTAAATGTCTCCAAAGTAAGGTAGTTTATTTTATTTATAATTTATTTGGTGATATTAGAAAAAGAAAAACTATACAAGTATAATCTGAAGTGCGTCTTTTCCTTTGTGAGTAAATGTTCTGTTTTCTTAGAATTAGTTGGTTTCTAATATGCTGGTGATAGAATTATGTGTAGTTATTATTTTGCTAAATGTTAACTCTATGTACAATTTTAGATCTTCAAGTCCCCAAACACTATTTCAATATTTATGATAGTCTCCAGGGGTATCTAAAATGGTCTTATTCATGAATTCAATATATATTTCATGGTATATTTTCCTTGTATGTCTTTTGAGCATTTCTCTGTTGAACATTTCTCTGTTTTCCCATGCACCATCCTGAATGCATTGGAGACCAAGAAGTTTGAAAGATCTTACAAAGAAACTTCTACCTACTTTTAGTGTTGCCTTCTATTTGAGTGCTATTAAAGTTTTTTATAGAATACACAAAGTTTTTCATAAAATAGCTTTTTTGGGTTTTAATTACAAGTCTGATTTCTGCCTTTCCTACCTCTGAACTTTCCCGAGTCCAGTGTGAGCGCTGAGTTTGTATAGATCTGAGTAACAGAGAAGAAGCGATACTCTAAATTGCTCCTCCTCTCTTTTGATTAAGGCTTAATTACTGGGTCAAGTTTGCCATGTCTGAATACCTATTTATCCATTGGAAGTTCTTTACTGGAGGCTCCTGGTACCTCAAGCAATCTACCCCCCAACTTCTAGCCAAATCTGACAGGATCTCAGATATGGTGTTCCTCTGTTGCCTGTATAGTTTTGGAGTTAAATGTTTCCTTAGATTCTTCTGATTTAGTCTTACATTTTATGTTAAGTAACTAGTAGCCAGACCATCTAAAGAAAGTTTGATTGAATGTAAAGGCTTTTGAAATTGTATCAATAGCCATGATGAGGGAGCAGAAATTAATGACTTGAAGTTTCAGATACGATCTACTACTTGAAGTATATAATGTGTTTTAAAGATTTGGTGGTACGTATATGACAGTATCTCTATATTTCAATGGTGATGATTCTTTAGACAAGTTAAAATGATGTGAATGCAATTACAAAACTACAAAAATGGTTTGGAAATTGAATCAGTTTAAACTTACCCATTATATTCTCCAGATATTTAAAATCTTAAAGTGTTCCTGGCTACACCTGTGTGCAGCAGAGAACTAAAAGAGACATGGCAATCAGTGTAATTGCCACTCCTAGCCTCTATCAGGGACAAGAGAAAAAAAATGTTCTCTAGTGTGGCCTACACCCACATCACTGTCATGCCAAAAGATCCAACTGTATTATGTTTTCCTGAATGCCTCAAGACCTCTACTATAAACCTGTCACCTTTAGGGAACACTTCCATGCCATGTACCCTTATTCTGTTCTGTACCCTAAAGAATAACTTCCTGCAAACTGACATTTTAAGAATATTTGAACAATAATTTTGTGTCTCTTCCAGGAATGTCTGTCATGTTATGGCACATCATGACTTGATGTGAGCTCTGGTGTTGGGATTTGGAATATTAGGGATGGGTTGATGGGGTGACATGTGCGCAGAACTATGTTCTCATGATCCATGGCATCCCATGAAAGTGGTAGCCAATGTGCTTTCTCAACATAAATGTGATACTGTTCAGGACATATTGTCATTGGGGACTCTATATTTGTAAGAGAAGCAATAGAACATATTAAAAAGAGCATGAGATTTGGAGTCCTGGCTCCACATTTCCTGCTCTATGTTATTTCATTAGTGAACAGAACATGTTAATAACATCTACCTCACTGGGTTTAATCGAGAGAAAAAAAATGAGATATTGTAGGTTTGGTTTATTTGTGAACTGTTATATGCTATACTGAAAATGAGCCAGTATTGAGGATATAGAATTTTATTTCCATATATACACATGCATAAAGAAACTCCACAGTAGATGCATAGCCACTTTATAAAACAACTTATACATATGAATATTTTAACATCAATTCTCTTATCGACAACAATGATTGGTATTGACATTGTTTTTTCTTACCACTAGTCTTGGTGATTTGTAATTTATACCATTATGTGGAGTTTCAGAGGCCTAGATATAAATACAAGAGGAATCTTTAAGTACTTTAAGGCCTCTGTGAAATCATAAAGCATTTGTCTTTCTTTTTATGACTTATTTCACTAATATAATACTGTCTAGATGTATCCATGTTCTCAAAAATGACCAGCCTTTATTCCTTTTCATGGTTGAATAATATTCCACTGTATATATGTACCACATCTTCTTTATCTATTTTATCAAGGTGCAAGTGAAACATTTTTAATCATACCAATATTAATTATTATTATTATTATTTATAGATGGGGCACGCTGAGAGGAGCCCAGGGGCGGAAAGAAAAATTTTGGGTATGTAACCCTCCATGAATTTCTACTGTGAAGTGAATGTTTTAGAATTGTGTGTGTCTCTACTCCCTGATTTCTATTATTTAGTCACATCCTAAGTCACTGTGCTATTGTTTGTAATATCAGCATATTCTTCAACACAAAATTCATTATAATCATTAATGTTTTAATAATGGTTTTTCTCAACTACTCTTATTTCAATTGTAAAAAAAATGGTATTTTTCTATTGTCATCTATATTAAACTTTAATGGTTAGGCTTTTCTCATATAAGGCAGTCAACTTTGTATTCTTACAGTCTTTAGGCTATGGATGATGCCTTTGTAACATTTGTGTCAATTATTTACATATGGGGAGATAAGAAAAATTTTATTATCCTTTGGGATCATATCAATTAACTAGACAAACAAAGTGTTTCTGGAGCAGTGAAAGCAAATATTCCCTATTTTTTAATATATGTAATTTGTGGGTAGGAGACTAAGTTTGAAGTAAGTTTAAGTTTAATGTGTATAAAGTGATGATTTTATATACATTAAGTATTGCAAAATGCTTACTTACCAAAATAAGGTTTGTTAACACATCCATCACCTCATATAGTTATCATTTTTGGTGTGCATGGTGAGAACATTTAAGATATATTCTCATACTATCTTTCAATATTACAATACATTATTGTTAAACATAATCAACATGTTCTATATTAAATCTACATAACTTATAACTAGAAGTTCATGCCCTTTGACCAACATTTCCCCAATAAATTGGATAACCTACATTAAATAGATAAGTCCCTAAAAACATACAATGTACCAAGACCAAATCATAGAGAAATAGTAAATCTCAACAAAACAGTGAGTAAGAAGATTAAATCAGCATTCAAAAACTTCCTAATAAAGAAAAGTGCAGGATGAGATGGTTTCACTGGTGAATTCTACTAATCATTAAACAAAGAATTAGTGCTGATTCTTCCCAAACTCTTCTAAAAAAAAAAAAACCAGAGCAGGCATACCCCCAAATTTCTTTTATGAGACCAGAATCAACCTGATACAAGGCCAGATAAGGACACTGAAAAAAAGAAACTATAGACCAAATATCCCTGATGAACATAGGTGGAAAAATTATCAACAAAACCAGTACACTGACTTCAACAGTACATTGCAAGGATCATACATCATGATCACATTAGATTTATCTCTGGGATGCAAAGATAGTTCAACATATGCAAATCAACAAATGAGATATACCATACTAATAAAGGGAAAGATAAAATTCATATACTCATTTCATCTGATACAAAAAAGCATTTGACAAAATTCAACATTATTTTATGGTAAAAATACTCAGAAAATTGGGTATAGAAAAAAATACCTTAACATATTAAATGCCATATGTAGCAAACCGACAGCAAACACTACACTCGACAATGAAAGGTTGAAAGTTTTTCTGTTAAGATCAAGAGCAAAACAAGGATGCCTATTCTTACTTCCTCTAATCAAAGTAATACTGGAAATCCTAACCAGAGCAATTAGTCAAGGAGAAGAAATAAAAATATCTAAACTGGAAAGGAAGAAGTGAAGCTGTCTCTGTTTGCAAATGATATGGTTTTATACATAGAAAACCCTGAATACTTCATCAAAAAACTATTCGAACTAATAAATAAGTTCAGTAGAGTTGCAATGTACAAAATAAACTTGCAAAAATTAGTTGCATTTCTACACATTAACAATAAGCTATCTAGAACAGAAATAAAAAAAAATCCTACTTTCAATAGTCTAAATAGATACTTAGGACTAAATTTAACCAAGGAGTTGTACTAAAAATTATAAGAAATTGAAGAAGAAGCAAAAAAATGAAAGGCTACCCCATGTTCATGGATTAGAAGAATTAATATTGTTAAAATGTCCATACAACCCAAAGGCATCTATAGATTCAATGCATCCCTATCAGAATTTCAATGACAGTTTCCACAGAAATAGATAAAACAGTCCTAAAATTCATACAAAACCAAAAAAGATCCTTAATAGTCAAGGCAACCCTAACAAAGAGAAGCAGAGCTGGAGGCATCACACTTTCTGATATCAAATATTATCATAAAGCTGTAGTAATCAAAACAGAGTGATAGTGGCATCAAAATATATACATAGTCCAATGGCAGAGAATGAGAGTCCAGAAACAGACCCACTGACCAACTAATACTTGACAAGAAAGCCAAGAAGATAATGGGGAAAATATGGTCTCTTCAATAGATGGTGTTGGGAAACCTGGACAACCACGTACAGAAGAATGAATTTGGAGCCCTATATTATAATACACACAAAAAGTAACTTGAAATGGATTAAACACTTAATTTTAAGACTGGAAACTGTAAGACTCCTAGAAGAAAACAGGAAAAAAAATCTCCTTACCATTGGTCTTGGCAAAGATATTTTGGGTAAGATACTAAAAAGCACAAGCAACAAATACAAAATTCAACATCAAACTAAAAAGCTTCTGTATAACCAAAGAAACAATCAGCAAAATAAAAAGGCAATCTATAGAATGGGAAAAATGTTTGCAAACTGTATATCTGATAAAGGTTAACATTCAAAATCTGTAAGGAACTCAAACAACTCACTAGCAAAAAAACAAAACAATTTGCTTAAAAAATCAGCAAAGGATTTAAAGACATTTTTCAAAAGAAGACATAAAATGGGCAACAGGAATGTGAAAAGGCGCTCCGCATCACCAACAGTCAGGGAAATGGAACTCAAAATCACACTGAGGTAGCACCTCATACCTGCCAAGATGGCTACTACCAAAAAGATGAGAAACGTGTGCTGGCGAGGATGTGGGGAAAGGCAGCCCTTGTGCATGGTTTCTGGGAATGTAAGTCAGCGTAGCCACTATAAAAAACAGCACGGAGACTCCTCAAGAAATTAAAAATAAAACCACCATATGGTGATGCAAAAATCTTACTTATGGGTATATATTCAAAGGAAATGACAAAAGAATATTGAAGAAATGTCTATACTCCCCAACTCATTGCAGTATTATTCACCATCACCAAGACATGGAAACACCCTCGGTGTCCATCAGGAGATGAGTGGATTAAGAAGGCGGGGTATATACAAGGTGGGGCAAAAGTGGGTTTATAGTTGTGCGTATGTGAAACAGAGTTTATTCTTGTGTTATTATTTGTTAATTTTTATATTTTCCATATAAACAATGCTAAACCTACATTAGCCCCGCCCTGTAAATTGCACGATAAAATACTATTCAGCCTTAAAGAAGAAAATCCTGCTTTTGTGACAACATGGTTGGGCCTTGAAGACATTATGCTAAGTGAAATGTCAGACAGATAAAGAAAAATATTGTATTTCTCACATGCAGAATTTTTAAAAGCTGAACTCATAGAAATAGCCAGGAGAGTGTTGCCAGGGTCTTGGCAGCTGGGGCGATGGGGAAATGTTGGAGGAAGGGCAAGAGCTCCAACCATCAGGTAAGGAAGATCTGGAGCTCTAATGCATGCCATGGCAACTGTCATCGTCACTACGTATTATACAGGGGGCCCAATAAATGGAATTTGTTTATAAAGAGTTGTGTATTTATTCTTACATGGTTAAACTTCAGTCACCTTCCAAGCACTCTCCGTTTGATGCAATACACCTATCAAGACTGTTTCCACCACTCAAAACAGTTTTTGAACTTGTTGATTTTGAAGCCTTTTAACACTTCTGCAATTTTTTTGTTTTACCTCTTCCACATCAGCAAAATGTTTCCCTGTGAGGACTTTTTTCATCAGGGAAACAAAAAGCCACTGAGGCTAGATCCAGTGAACAGGGAGGGTGGGGCATGGGAATCATGCTGTTTTTTGGTCTAAAACTGCTCAACACTCAGCACAGTGTGGGTAGGTGTCCTTGTAAATCACCCATCATGAAATGGGCAAACATGTTGTCTTAAAAAAAAAAAATATACTGTAGCCGCACCCAGCCTCTCACAACAACGCCCGTTGGTACATTCATACAGATGGGTTCTTAGAACACTAACCTAGCGGGGGAAGCCTGCATTACAAGGGGCCTGTCCTCCAGAAGATGATTCATTTTTGGGGGGGACCCCTCTCATATATTTGAAAGTTGCTAAAACAGTAGATCTTAAATGTTATCACCACATACACACAAAAATCATAAATAGAAAAAACAGAGCTGTTAACTATTGTAATCATTTTGCAATAAATATATGTATCTAATCACATTGTATACCTTAAACTGACATGTTTTATATTTCAATTATATCTCAGTAAAGCTAGGGAAAAAAAAGAAGCCCCCAAAAGTCAAATCTTAAAAGAAATAATGAGAATACATTTTTTCTTTTTATATTCATCTGGGGACATTTTTTTTTCATTGCTTTTACAAAAAGAGGAAGAGAGAGGGGTGGGGGAGAGAGAGATTGAGAGAGAAACATTGATTGGTTGCCTCACATATATGCCCTGACTCAGGGATGGAACCTGCAACCTACGTATGTGCCCTGATGGGGATTTGAACCTGAAATGTTTCCTTGTACAGTATGATGCTCCAACCAACTGAGCCACACCACCAAGGGCAAGTGTTTTCTTAGAGCTGACAATTTAGATCCTGAGTAAAGCTGCCCTCTCTTATATGGTAGAAAACATTAAAAGCTCACTGCAACAGTATATGCCCTGAGAATATCAGCATAGACCACATCCGAGAAAATGTTCCATCTTAGGCCCAGGTTAGGATGAATATGAGGTAAGTGTAGACTGTAGACGCTGTTGTTGTGAAGTCCCTAATTTAACAAATCCTGTGAGTAATTTCAGTTGTTAATTTATTGGGCTTTTCTGTTGCATTTAGTTGTGGTCAGTTGACGCCCTTTTGCATGCCCTTTTGGCCTGCATGTTTTTTATATACTGCATTAATGCTTTTGCTTTTCTGTACACTTATTCCCTCAAGCTCTAAACCTAGGAGACATTCTGGACCTACCCTCATATTTAAAAAGTAAAAATTAAAAAATGAAAGGAAATTTCTAATTCCCATTGATTTTACTTTCTCAATATTTATGAGAACTCTCTCTATGTTATGTGATAACTCTCTCTATTTTCCCTGCCCCTGTTAAGCCTTCCAACTTAATTATGACAAGTTTACTAGATAGTTTTCTTCCTTCATGAGTCAAACTTCCTCAATCCGTTCATCTCATTTTATACAAAATAATGCAATCAAAATATGTTTTTTTTTGTTTGTTTGTTTTTTGGTCCAGCTTGCTCTCATGCTGAAAGCAACACTAAAACTTGACATTATTTTCACTGCTATTTTTTTTTCAGCATAGATTTCCTTACCTGATATTACAGCCTCATAACCTAGTTGTGTTTTATGATGCAATTTTATAACAATATCATTGCTTCACTCCATTGCTTCATATTGCTTCATGCTTTGGTGTTTATGCTCCTTTCCTTTTGCCTGAATCCCCCTTGCTCCTTTTTTAAAATCTGGTTATGCTCAAGCTCTAACAAGCATCTCGTGTGGCATTTCCCCCGTGACAACTTTCCTGAACCATCCACCTAAGTGAGGAACCCCTCTGCTGACTGTGAGAGCACCCTTGGCATAGTTTTCTACTTCAGCACTCGCCTTGTGGTGCTTGCATTTCATTAGACCACAGGCTCCCTGAACACAGGATGATACGTGATTTACCTTTGTTTCTCAAGGGCTCAGCACTGGCCCACTCACATAGCAGACTCTGTGGCAGTATCTCGGGTGTCTTCTGGTGTGTCATGTTAAGCTCTCAAGCTTGTGCTACTGTTGTCCTCTGGGGCCCTCAGAGGTGTGACACCCCTGCTGGCTATTGCCAACATAAATATCCATGCATATTAACCTAATCGATGAATAATAGAACTGTTTTATTTTTATTTAGAAAATATATAGGTTCTTAATTATAATTTACAATAAGCCTAAGGGTATTTAAAGCTACCTATGAGTTCCCTTTTGTTTTTACAGGTAGAATTTTAAAATATCAAAGTATGATACTCGGCTTTTACTTTTTTTTTTGTTTTGTTTTGTTTTTGCAGATTGCTGCTAATTCCTGGGGAAAGTCATGGGGAGAGAATGGCTATTTCAGGATTCTCCGAGGAGTAAATGAGTCTGACATTGAAAAGTTGATTATCGCAGCTTGGGGCCATCTAAATTCAGATGAGACATAACATATTACATTTCCATAGGCAATGCATTTAAGTAACCCCTAAAGCTGAAATTAAGCACTGTGAGGTTCTCCATGACAGTGGATTCTTTGCCCCTTTACCTTGTTATTATTACGTACCTGTTTTCTCGTTTGATCCCAGGCTCTATGATTCTGCTTTCTTCACATTACTGAGAATACCAAACACAGAGAGAACTGCAGAGTGGCTACAAGCCTTTTAAGTTCCTTTCTGTCTTTACCCTGCTCTCATGACAATGTCTTTTTTCACATGGATAGATCAGGATAGACCTTTGTGAAGGGTGTGATGGCCTTGTCTTAAAAGTTTACAGCGTTCATTGGTAAATGATATGGCTCTTTGACCAATGAAGACTACAGACAACGGAAACAATGGAAACACTAATTTACCATCTTTACACTTTTTCAACCAAATAATGCCTCCTTATTTCAGAGCTCATTTGTTTTCCCAAAAGCAATGAAAATAGATGATTAATTGGTTCTCTCAATAGCTAATGTTTTGTTTCTTTTCATTTGCCTAAACCTAATTTGCAATCTGAACACAAAAGGAAAGTGACTCTCCACAGCAAATACCTAACTGCTCCTTATGGTGCTGTGTGGTGGCGCTTAATGTGGAGAAGATGATAAGTATGGAACAGCTCAGAGGCTAACAGTAGAAGTCTTGACACATAGACACCTTACTTTTGGAAGTCAATACACTTTGTGTAAAGTCTATTAAACTCAGCTGCAAAACCGTATTTGGAAAGATAACATATTCACCACCCCCAAACAACAGTATGATGCATGAGTCAGATGGAAGAAATACATTTTTATCACAATCGTTCTATAGCTCACTGCTTGAGATTCTAGAAAGTTAGCTAAATTGGTTCTAATTTCAATCTAATTTTTAGTTTTCTATAGTCAGAGAAAAAATAGCATCATCATAATGACCTGGAAATAATATAATCTTTTCATAATTCACTGGCATCTTAAATGGCAAACCGAGGCATGAAGCAGCGAAGCTGATCAGTAAGTGAGCATGCCCAATTATGACAGCAATGGTGGGATATCCATGGTCTTTGTTTCTCGGCATCTTTTCATCTTAATTTTCACTGTGGGGCTTTTCTATATCATTGCGTCCAAAGGTGCCCTGATTAGAAGATAGGCAAGATGTGCTGAACATGGGAGGAAGCAGCCAGAGAAAGGTGGAGTACTGCGGCAACTGCTGTTTTCACCATTTATCACTGAAGCTTTATTCACATGGTTCCTCCCTGGAAAATATACAGGAGGCAGATTTGTAAAGTAGTGCTGAGCTAGAGGTTCCCCCTAAAGTCCAAAGCCCCCACAGCTATTGCTTGGGGGATGAGAGAAGTGGGGCAGAGCCATTGAGAGTTACTTTGCATATCTGAAGAACTCACCAGTGTTTTAGTAATGTTAAGTGACTGTGCCTCCTCAGAACCAAAGACAAGGGCTTGACTCCAACCCAGGGTGCCATGTAGCCTGAGGGGCTTCCTGCACTGGCAGGAGAGCAGGAAGGCAGTTAGCTCTCTGTCATGGCCCTGCCTACCTGGACTAACAAAGGCAGCCAAGAAAGGCAGAAGAAGCCAGACTACTGGCAGGTGCAACCCAGTGTGGGAGGAATTGGAAATGGGGTTACAGAGGAAGATCCACACTGGAATTTAAACCCAAGTGCGGGACAGCCAGTGCACTCTTGACAATGCAGTTTGGGAAGGAGACGCCTCTTGACCATGTAGTAATAGTGTGGCGTCTTGGCCACACAGTTTGAAAGGATGCAGAAGGATTCCCTGGCACACCATGAGGACGCAGTTTGGATTAAGAGCAGGAGCCTAGCTAGCCAAGCATGGACGACTGGAAGAAGCCAGAATACAGACAGGAATCTGCCCAGCTAAGCTACAGACTTCAATTTCTTTTCCTGAGAGACGGAACCTCTGACTGGTCTGGTTAGGCCAGAAGGGCACTGCTGTGTGTTTGTGGTTATTTCTTTGTTCCTAAAGCGAGAGGGATTTAACAGCAGAATTCCACGATCATTCTAAATCTGTGTAACTTTTGAATAAATAATTCCTTTCCTTTTCATAAAATCTGGCATTGGGAGTCATGGTTCTTATAGGTGATGGGCAATAGAACCCAGAGAAATTGAACCTAGGTGTTCCAGTACAGATTCACCTTGTCCAAACTGTCTGATGCTCCCTCAGAGTTGAGAAATGATTTGCTTTTGTTTTAGTTTGGGTTTCTTTAGATGCAGCCCCTGAGATAAGATTTTGAATGCAGATTGTGGGTGAAGGGAGCATTGAAAAAGGGGACAGTAACACAAGGTACGAAAGGGGACAGTAAGGGCACATGAACAAGCAAAACACCACCACAGGTGACTAGTTCCTATCCCTGGGGACCTTTGATAATCCCTCAGATACATGCCCCCCAAGAAAGAAGTCCGTTGGTGGAGAGCTGCTCCTGGGGTCCGTGAATTCCCTGGTTGTTCTGATCTGGTGTAAGGATGGGAACAGCAGGTTCCAGTGTCAAGAAGAAGACACACAGGCAAAGAAATGCAAGGCCTGGTGGTTGGATGTCAGACATTGGGTCGTCCACTAGGATGGTGTGGGTGAGGCGATACAGGCAGGGCACCAACAGTGTCTCTGCTAAAGGTGTGAAACACTTTCAGAACATTGCTTACGTGCTGAAGACTGAGGAAGTCATAAATAATATTGTACTAAAATATTAGATGACTAACATAGGCTCTCAAAAATGAAATGGGATTAGGTTGATCCCACTGGTCCTTGTTATGTGTTTCAATAAACAGACAAAAATTGTTGGAATTAACTTTCTCATTGTGGTGCGTGGTTCTAGATTGTAGGCCTAAATTCTGCTCTTTTAAAATTTCCTACTCTTCTAACTATACCAACTGGTGGGGAAACTGATCCCAAAGATTTGGGAAAGAAAAAAAGTATAACAATAATAAACCCCATGGGAAGGCACAAGATGTGTTAGTTCATGAAATACAGACTAAGAGCGAAAGGACAGACGGAGACGAGTTGGCACAGAACTACAAGGGAATACGGAAAACATTTTAGGCTTGTTGGCTTGTCGAATCAATGTTTTCCTTTGAATAATGCTGCTTTTTATTTTTACAACTTTAAGAACACATTTGGTTCCATTTATTATCAAAAGGCCCTGCGTTGTCAACCTTTAGAAAATGTGAATTGCATATTTTTTTTCCCACTCGAGGGAGTAACTACTTGTAGAATTGATTCAGCTGATGACTAGCTGGTCTCCTGCTTTGGCTTTTCTTTGCTTGCAGTGCTCCCTCCTCACCTCAGCTTGGACTGAGCAATGGGGAGGACCAGGCATCTGTGCATATGTCTTTAGAATTTCTGTCTCTGTTTGTATGTGTGGGGTTTTATATTTTGTGTTAAAAATATACAAGAAAATATTGTCTGCAGAGATCTTTCAGCTCAGCCAGGACAATGTCCCAAATACTGTAAGCACAGTATTGGACAACCCTGTTAGCACTAAGATCTGGTTTTTTTTTTCCTTTTCAATCAGAAGTATGTGCCATTTGTGTGCTTTTGATGAGCTCCAGTTAAAACTGGTTATTGTATGTAGTTTTTCCTGGAAAAAGAGAAAATAGTCCAATATAGCCCATTGAATCAAAGCTTGACCACTCCACTCAGCTGAATACTGCAGCTTTCTTCATCTGTTATTAGAAAATACACAGAAGGAAGCAGTAGAAAAAACCGTAAAGATAGGGCTCATGCCCTTTTCTGCTTCACAGTTGCCTTTTCTCATTCTACTCTAAACAATGAAAAGCCTTCCCGTGTTTTTTAAACACTTTTTGAAAAATCTATTTTATTGATTATGCTATTAGTTGTTCCATTTTTTTCTGCTCTTTCTTCCCCTCTGCCCTGCACACCCCCTCCCACCCACACCCCCTCCACCCCGTTTAGTTCATGTTGATACGTCATACATATAAGGTCTTTGGCTTCCCAACTTCCTATAATATTCTTAACTGCCCCCTGTGTATTTTGTATGTACCATTTATGCTTCCTATTCCCTGTACCTTTTCTCCCATTCTCCCCTCCTCATCCCCACTGATAACCCTCCATGTGATCTCCATTTCTGCAATTCTGTTCCTGTTCTAGTTGTTTGCTTAGTTTATTTTCATTTTTGTTTTACGTTCAGTTATTGACAGTTTTGAGTTTGTTGTCATTTTACTGTTTATATTTTTTATCATGTTCTTTTTCTTAGATAAGTCCCTTTAATATTGTGTATAATAAGGGCTTGGTGGTGATGAACTCTTTTAACTTTATGTTGTCTGGAAAGCACTTTATCTGCTCTTCTGTTCTAAATGATAGCTTTGCTGGATAGAGTGATCTTGGATGTAGGTCCTTGCCTTTCATGACTTTGAATACTTCTTTCCAGCCCCTTCTTTCCTGAAAAGTTTCTTTTGAGAAATCAGCTGATAGTCTTAAGGGAACTCCTTTCTGGGTAACTGTCTCCTTTTCTCTAGCTTTTTAAGATTCTCTCCTTATCTTTAACCTTGGGTAATGTAATTATGATGTTCCTTGGTGTGTGCTTCCTTATGTCCAACTTCTTTGGGACTCTCTAGGCTTTCTAGACTTTCTTTCCTAGATTGGGGAAGTGGTCCTTCATTATTTTTTCAAAAAAGTTTTCAATTTCCTGATCTTCCTCTTCTCCTTCTGGTACCCCTATGATAGGGATGTTGGTATGTTTAAAGTTCTCCCAGAGGTTCCTCAGCCTCTCCTCATTTTTTGAATTCTTGTTTCTTCATTCTGTTCTGGTTGAATGTATATTTCTTCCTTCTACTCCAAATTGTTGGTTTGAGTCCTGGTTTCCTTCCCTTCACTGTTGGTTCCCTGTATATTTTTCTTCATTTCATTTTGCATAGCCTTCACTTCTCTATTTTGCGATCATACTCAACCATATCTGTGAGCATCCCGATTATCAGTGTTTTGAACTCTGCATCTAAGAGGTTGGCTACGTCTTTGTCACTTAGTTCTATTTTTGGAGCTTTGATCTGTTCTTTCATTTGGGCCATATTTTCTTTTCTTTTTTTTTTGTCTCAGTGTTCCTGTTAAATTGTGAGGGGCAGAGCCTTAGATATTCACTGGGGAAGGACAACCCAGGTTTCTGCACTGTGGTGCTGTATGTGGGGTGGAGTTGGGGGGTCTGAGAGGGAACAATGTCACTTGCTTGGCTCTTGGCTGGCTTTCAGTCATTTCTCCTGGTACCCACAAGCAAATTGGGCCCTTCTGGTGCTGATTTCCGGGTGGTTGGGTTTGTGTACTTTCTAGGACCTTGTGGGTCTCTCTAATGAACTCTCCTGTGAGGCTGGGAGTTTCTCCCACCACCACAACTCCCACATATTTTTAGAGTCAGAAGTTTTGAGGCTTTATTTCCCTGCTCCTGAACCCTGGTTGAGCAGTCTGTGTCTCTCTCCAGTTGTTCCTCTTGGTTTATCTGCACGCAAATGTGTGACCACCTGGTCTGGCCTGCCAGCTACTACCTTGCCCATCTGAACCTGCAGCCACCGCCTTGCTGCCCTGGCTGACCATCTCCACCCCTCCTACTGGTCCGATCGAATGTTTCTTCTTTTACTTCTTGGTTGTTGGGCTCCCATACAGTTTGAATTTCTGACATTTCTGGTTATTTTTTGTTTTTAAATTTGTTGTTGTCTTCTTTTGGTTGTGCAAGGAGGTAAAATGTATCTCCCTATATCTCCATCTTGGCCAGAAGTGCCTTCCTGTGTTCTTACAACTCATATTCACAAATTTTCTTAAAAGTACATACAAAAAAATGAAGTCAGATGGTATTCAGCCAGAAAAAAAGAAAACATCTTGAGTGTTTCCAACATAAGGAATATAGTGAAAGGAATTGGTTAATTAGGTGATGGAGGAGCATAGAAGGCCATAGAGCATGGCTAATTCTTCCAGGGATGGGCAATAGGAGGAAGCTTCCATCCTCTTTAGACAGAAGGGATGAGGTGAAAAGGTGGGCTACTGGAATGTCAGAGCTGGTATTTCCTGGTGGTAGCTGGAAACAACGACAGGCCTATCAGGTAGAAGATGGAGTCATAACAAGACATGGTGCTGCCAAATTTGCCAACTGAGTGAGCAAGGAAGGAGACGTGACATTGAGGCTTCCCCTTTCCTCATGACTTACAAAGTCATCAATGCCTCTCATTGGCTGATCTGCTGAGTGATGCCTGATTCAGGAAATTATGAAATAGAGCTTTTGGGGTCAGCCTCCACCTTTATCAGATATAAAGGATGATGGCATAAGAGCAAGGAATAAATTAGAGGGTAAACATAGAAAAAAAATTTTAGTACATCCCATATAGACATCGAAAAGTAAGCTTATGTAAATGAAGTCTTCGTTAATGATTAATTAGCTCATGAACTCAGTCCCTGGTTAATACATATGTCTTTTAAAAAATATTTTCTTGATTATGCTATTACACTTGTTCTGATTTTTCCCTTTGTCCCACCCTCCACCTAGCACCCCCTACTCCATTAGTCAATCCCCCCACAATTGTTTATGGACAAGCATGTAAGTGCTTTGGCTATTCCATTTCCTATAGTGTACTTCACAACCCCATGGCTATTCTGTAACTACCTATTTGTGCTTCTTAGTACCCTCAGCTCTTCACCCATTCCTTTCATGTGGGCCATGTTTCTTTGTCTCCTCATTTTGGCAGCCTTCCTGTGTTTGTCTCAATGTGTTAAATAGAGCTACCTTGAGTCTGTGTCTTGGTGGTGTGGCCTAATGTAGTAGATGTCCTGTATAGTCCAGTAGCACAGCTTCCCCATCACCCGAGCTAGGTGCTCAAGGTGCGCCTTTCCTGTGGGCTGAGTATACCCTCCTCTTGTAGTTGAGGTTTGGCTGCTGTTGGTAGATCAATGGGAGGGGTTTACCCAGGCCAGTCAACTGTGACTATTGGCTGTGACCACTTACCACCATCCTCTACCCACTGTGGAGGATCTGCTGCGGAAGGGCAGTGTGGTGGTGCTCCCACGTGGTCTGTATCTGTCCACTGGGTGTGCTGGCCTTCAGGTTTCCCAGGTAGTGCAGGCCAAGGTCAGCCCCCACCTGTGTTTTTCTCAGGACCACCCTACCTGAGCTGTAAAGCGGTCTGTGTTAGCTGCTACTTCTGGTGGGCTTGGAGTTTGCCAGTCAAAGCCAAGCTTTGAATAGGCTGGCTGATGCTAGTGTCAGGCCCAGGACTCATTGAGGCCAGCTGTTCCTTGTTTGATAGGATTCACTTCAGTTTCTCCCTGTGTACCACTGGTGCCTTTCAAGCTAGTACCCCGGAGCTGGAGCTCAGAGGAAGTGAGTCTGAGTAGGTGAGTCCATGTGTGGGTTCTTTAAGAGGAACTGCTTGGGGCTCCAGCAGTTTCTTACACCAGCTAATCCCTGCTGGGCTTTGCAGCCAGCAGTTGTGGAAAATTATCTTCCTGGCATTGGAACCCTGAGCTAGTGGCCTGGTGTGGGGCTGGGACTCCTTGCTCCTGATATATCCTTCCTGAATTTTTATTTACCACACATGGGTGAGGGAACAGCCCATTCTGTGTCTGCATCCCACCTACCAGTCGAAATGGATGTGGTTTCTTTAATTCCGTAGTTGTCAGACTTCCATTCAGCTTCATTTCTGATGGTTCTGAGTGATAGTTGTTCTATATTTTAGTTGTAATTTTGATGTGGTTGTGCAAAGAGGCAAGCCATGTCTGCCTATGCCACCATCTTGACCAGAAGTCAATATATATTGTCTTAAAGACTGTAATATTACTCTTACTTGTCCTTTCTTTTTTCTTTTTTGTGGGTAGGGTTAAAATATTTTGACCTAGTCCTGGTTGATGTGGTTCAGTGGATTGAGTACTGACCTGTGAACTAGGAGGTCACTGGTTCGATTCCCAGTCAGGGCACATGTCTGGCTTATGGGCCAGGTCCCTAGTAGAGGGTACATGAGATTGATGTTTACAGGCAACCACGCATTGGTGTTTCTCTCCTTTTCTTTCTCTCTAAAAATAAATAAGTAAAATCCTTAAAAATTTTTTTGACCTGTAGAGAATATATTATAATCTATATTGAAAAGACTTTTTCCCACTTTATTCCCAGTAGTCTAGAGACTGATATTTACCACCATTGCCTATCAAAAGGATTGTGATTATCTGATCTAAGGACTTTTATTTTTCTTTTGGGAAAGTTGATTCCATTTTAAAAGGAAAAAAGGATGAAAGAGAGTAGTATGTCACAAATGACTATGTAGTCATATACAAATGTTTTATAAAACCTTTTAAGAGAAAAATCATCAATCATAAGATATTGTATCTGCAATGACTCGTTTAAAGAACTCACAGATGTTTCTTCAGAGAAGCTGATACAGGAGAGAAAAAAAATCTGTGTAACACTATCAAGAATGGGGTGATTGAATGAAGATGATAGGCTTTTCTCTCTTTAGCCATTAGCATTATTGTACATCATTTTGCTTCCATATCTGATAGAAATGCTTAAAAAAATATTGACAGATATAGCCAATACAGTGGGATTTCTCCTCAGAGGCAACATCGGTAAGCTCCTTATTAATGAGGGAAAGAACTGGGAAAGAATTATCATCTCTACCCCCTGTGAGACAAGCTGCTTAATTCTGTTTCTTCTGAGATTATCGGGGAAAAAGTATCTAGTTACATAGAATTCAAGATATATCTGGTATTCCATCCACCATTTAAAATATTCAGAATTCACAGGCTACTGAGGAGTCCTGCAATATAGTTTGGCAAAGGCCTTCCTGGAGTTCGGTCCTCACTCATCTTGAGCAGGTACTATTCTGCAGTGGTCAACAGGAGCAGTTATGTACAATGGTTCCACATTTGACTGAAGACCATTTTTTCCTAAAAATTCCCATTAAACCTTGCATATTATCAATTCAATATTTGTTACATACTTCCCATGTGCACTTAGCTGCTGTGCTAGGTACTAGGTAAATAGCAACAGGACCCTGACTTGATGGGAGAGACAACCTGCTTTGCCTTATGTCACAAATTATTCTTCTATAAAACACACTTTAGCAGATACTGGTCTAGATGCAGTTTTGAAAAAGAAGGCCCATAATGAGCTCTTAGGGAGAAGTTGGAAAACCCTAACCTCTGACTTTTGATATTGCAAGGGGCATTTATCTTGATCTACGAATCAACTTTGGTGCCACTCTCAAAATGCAGCCATGGGCTGGATGTCCCTGGACCCAGTCCACAATGTCTTATGATAGTACCCTGGGGTGCAAAGTCAAAGATTGTTGTGTGTGAGTGCCCTTAAAGCATGTGAGGGGACTGTGCTCCAGTGAAGTGTGTTTTAAGGAGAGCCCAAGTTTTCAGTGATCCTTATTTCAAAAACATTCTAAACTTATTCTGTGAAGAACAAGTATCATCATCTGTGAGGGATACTTCTCAAGAATTTTATGAGCATCCAACAGTTCATAATAGGCTTCATTTGATAGCATGCTATAGAACCCCAGCACAAATTAGCTTAAGCCAGAAAGGTATGACATTGACCTGTAAAATTGGAGTGATCAAGAAGAGGATTTAGCTTTAAGCATGGCTGGTTCAGGGATTTAAATGATCCCATCAGTTCTATGTCTTTTTCCCAAGATCTCAGTTCTTTTTCACTCCATATGGCCTCTTTCCAGGTACATTATCTGTATGTGGCACGAAGATGGCTACTAGAAGTTTCATGTCAACAAATTATACTCGTTGAGACTCAGTTTCTGAATCTGCATGCTAGAGGTACAAATACTTCTAACTCTTACTAGCATGAATAGTAATTGAGAGAGATTGTGAAAAATTTTTATGTGATTATTGGCAAGCATAAGCTGTAAATATGTGACAATTATTGTCATCACCAGTATCGTCATTGCCTTCATGATCATTATGTTGGAAAGAGACATCATGTGTCTAAGCTACCCATAATTCCAGTCCTTGGCTGTGTAAGTATAGACAACTTTTGGTTAATGGCTAAGAGCTGTCATCTTTCTAGACTATTCACTTTTTCTTTATGACAATTATACGTCACAACACTAGGTCCTCTGCTTCATCCAATTTTACAGGTCAGCATCAGCAGGCGGCTTTCTGTAAGTATGTAAGTGACAGTTACTCCCGCAGCAGGCTCATAGTTTGTAGTATTTAAATCCCAGCATCAGAGATATTAAAATTGTACAAGTCATTCACTTGAAAAACACAAATGCTAAATCTTACAACTTTAAGTTCATATTTCCTGTTGATGATCATTCGGGCTTGGCAAGATGATTTGTAGTAAACCATAAGCTGTTCTAAGGTAAAGACTATGTCTTAGTATTTCTATGTCTTATTCTTTAGTATTTCCATCCCCAGTAGCAAATGCAGCTTATACACAATAAATATTTGGTAAATAATTATCAAGTAGGTGAATATTGAACACATCATTTCAGAATAAAACCACTTTTTTTTCAAGATTTTATTTATTTTTAGAGAGAGGGGAAAGGAGGGAGAAAGAGAGGGAGAGAAACAGCAATGTATGGTTGCCTCTCACATGACCCTCACCCGGGACCTGGCCCGCAACCTAGGCATGTGCCCTGACTGGGAATTGAACTGGGACCCTTTCGTTCCCAGTCCGCTCTCAATCCACTGAGCTACACCAGCCCGGGCAGAATAAAACCACTTTTGACGTATCATTCCGCAGTGGCGTCATCCGCCCCCCGCCCGGTACCCACCACTACAGCGTCGTCTCCCGCAGGGCAGGGGTGTGGCTATGGAACGGCTCGTTGGAGCACAGTGTCTGGGACACACAATTTCCACTGACAAATTTTGAGGGAGCTTTTTAAAAAATTATAAAATACATTAACATTTTTCTCATTAGGAAGTACATAGTTTTTTCTTGGTGAGCCACAACTGGTTTGCTAAAGTCACTAAACATAGAGTAGCTCTTGAAATTAATGGAATTTAGTTCCTTATTTACACAGTTTATTGAATTATTTGCCTTGTCTGTTCACTTTAATTATTGTCTCTTTTTTGTATTGTATATACTATATTTTCCACATTGATATTCACATTAATATATTCATCATATATAATATGCAAATGTATGTATAAATTATATAGTATAATTATATAAATTATATGATGTATAAATATATGTAATTATATACAAATTTTATGTGTATATATATAAAGTGTTCCAAGAAGAAATAGAAAGTAAGATACAACAAACATCTATAAAACAAAGGTTTGCAAAACTTTACTATATGAAATTTGGAACATTGCTCATCAAAGGACAATAAGGAAAGTGAATTGATAGGTGAACGAGGAGGAAAGATTTGTAGAATGTGTATCTATCAATACAACAAATTTTCTCTTTTCATATCCTTTCAAGTTATTGAACTGTATTAGCTTATATTCATATTATCACTAATAATGCTTTAGTTTACTTTTTCTTGATCTGCACTACTTTTTTTCCTTCCTAATATTATTTCTCTTTAATGTATACATTCTCTCTTGTTTACTTCCTTAAAAAAGTCACCAGAGATTTGCCTATTATTTCATTTTTTTTCAAAGAAACAAATTTAGGTTTTATTGATATGCACTAATATACTTTTGTTTTCTGTTTAATTAATGACTATTCTCATCTTAATTACTTACTTCTTTCTAATTTTTTAAAATTTATTCTGATCTTTTTCTAAACTCTTAAATTGTACCTGTAGCTCATTAATTTTGAGCTTTTCTTCTGTTCTAATTTAAGCATTTATGTAGGGTACTCTCTAAGTGATGTTTCCCAGTATAATTATTGCTTCCTTTAGCTCTTTATAATTGTAATTACTTAAATATTTTAAAAGAGCACATATTTTCTAAATCATTAAAACTGGAGGAAAGTTTTTTCAGTTCTAGTTATATATTTTTTTCATGTATAGTGGTTCACTTTTATTCATAGGGGACACATTGCAAGACTCCCATGGATTCCTGAAACCACAGGTAGTACCTAACCTCGTATACACCCTGTTTTGTTTTGTTTTAAATTTTCAGTTTCATTGAGATATAATTGTCATATAACACTGTATTAGTTTAAGGTGTATAGCATATTTATTGAAACCATATTTATACCATAAGGTGAATACCATATTTATTTGGTATATGTATGTATTATGAAATTATTACCATAAGTTTAGTTAACATTTATCACCTCACAGTCACACTTTTCTTCCTTGAAATGAGATCTTTTAAGATCTACTCTCCTAGAAAATTTCAAATACAATATAGTATTAACGACTATAGTCACATTGCTATATATTAAATCCTCGGAACTTTTCTTATACCTAGAAGTCTGTACCTTTTGAACCTTTTGACCAACTTCACCCATTTTCCCCACCCCACACTCCCCAGCTCTCTTTGAAATGCCAAGCCGAGCAAGAGAGGAAGGTCCTGGGTTCCTAGCGCAGGCGTAGCAGCCGCCGTCTCCCTCTGAGTAGCAAAGCCACAGTGGATCTTAAAGGCCTACTGGAAGATCAGAAAGGCCTACTGAAAATAGCATGAGGAGGTTTCTAGATTTGGACAGAGGTCAGTCTCTCTAACTGACAGAATATGAGGTTTATAGTGGAGATATATATACATATATAATATATATATAAATATATTTCAGCCATGAGAAAGAAGGAAATTCTGCTGTTTGTGACATGAATGAATCTTGAGATCATTATGGCAAGTGAAATAATTCAAAGAAGACAAATACTGTATGATCTCACATATGTAATCTAAAAAAGCAAAGAAATTCATAGATATAGGGAACAGATAGGAACAGGTTTTTCGTGTATGTACATACATACATACATGCATACATTTTTCACCTAAAGAAAGTACTTTATGACTTCTCTTTGGCAAAATGCTGGCATTACTGCTCTTGCCCTTTGGGTCATCACTAAGTGAAATAAGAGTTACTTGATCACAAGCACTGTGATACCAAGACAGTTGCTCTAATAACTGAGATGGCTAATAAGTGACTAACGGGCGGGTAGCACATGCAGTGTGGAGCTCTGGACCAAGGGATGATTTATGTCCTGAGTGGGATGAAGCAGGGTGGCATGCGATTTATCATGCTGCTCAGAATGGTGTAGAATTTAAAAATCTACAAATTGTTATTTCAGGAATTTTCCATTTATTATTTTCAGATGGTGGTTGACTGTGGGTGACTGAAACTGAGGGGGGTGCTACTATACTTTCTTAGATCATCTCTATTCAGTAAGTTCACAAGTACGAAGTAGAAATAATGTAGTAGCATAGTATGCTAGCTGTGGAATTTGATAACTAGTTGTACTGATGTACTTGGTGTTGCATGAAACGTGTTTTTGTCACTTAGGTTTCTAATTCATATCTGAGATTGGAAAATTCATAACAGGCTAGTTCACAGATGCATTTACTCATGAAAGCCATGTTTCCAGGGAGAGCCACTGTCGGTGGCCAGGCAGTTAAGTGTTAGTTCTTAAATTTCTGGTAATTACAGTTTCTTTTTAAAGAAATATAAGCTCTAGATTATTCCTTTTTTAGCCCTCTAGTTTTCTATAGAGACAAAGGAAATAAAATGGCAAAAAATTTCAGCCAAGATGTAATTGATTTTGGCATTTAAAAATCTGTTGCAGATTTTGTAGTTTGCTATATATTTCTCTTTAAGGTATTTTAATATTTGGTATGTTGAATTCACAGGTCCATTCCCAGGAAAGAAAAGAGATATTTGTTCAAAGGCAGTAAGCTTTATTCTTATCATTGCAATTACCATTAGTAATTGCCATTTACAATCTCTGTAGCATTTAATCAACTCTGTCTAATTTGTACTTTTGATTCATGAATTAATATGGCATGAGTATCTTTCCTCAGAAATAAATATGAATTTAAAATGGGAACTACTCCATAGTATAAAAAGCCCCATTTTTATTAGGTGAGAATATTTTACATATTGACATGCATATGAACAGGGCTTAAAGGATTATGAAATGATTAAGATCATGATGTAGTTGAAGTAATAATAATTTTATTTTTCCTATTTTAACACAGATATAGTGTTGAAAGAAACCTGTGAAATACATTAAAACTAGGTCTCAATCCTCCTTATGAATATTAAGTTATCAGGTAAAGTAGTTTTAATACCTGTGGGAAGTTACTAAACCTCCTTTGTTTTATTTGTTCATATTAAACTAAATTAACATATTAATCTTAATAACATTTATTGAGCTTTTGCTAAGTGTAGAGTGATACAGTAAGTGCTGTTTATACAGTCTCTCAATACATGAAGTGGTACATGCAGAAGAAGATATAAGTATAATTTAAGGGAGTAGCAATATAGCTACTTTAATGACAGACCACCTTTCTCCCCATCCTGACCTGGCGCCTGGTGTAATGAAGGCAGAAGGAACAAACGCAGATTTTGAAACAAGCCTCAGCAGTTCTCTCTCCCGATAATCCAGGTCTACAAGCGGCTCAGAGTAAGCAGTTGGCTCTCAGAGCTGTTGTGTCAGATCCGCATCCCTCTTTTCTGAACCAACGTTCAGGATGCCTGGCTGGAGTTCCACAAGGATACTTAAGGAGGAAGTGAGACGCTGTAGTTCATATTATGGCTTCTCTGGAAAATCTAAGCCCCCATGGATACAGTGTGCATAAAGGTCCCTAAATAAAATCAGTTCTTGGGTGTTCAGTTTCTTCTCCAAGAATTGCAGGGAGCGGAGGGAGAAAAAGGAGGATTCCCCATTGGCAGATGAAATTCGGAAATAATTACTTAAAATCTCATTTTAGGAGATGGAAACGGAGGTGTCCATCTTTCAGGATTCTCAGAGCTTGTTGCAGTGGGGAGCAGGACCTCACCACTCATTTGTTTCAGTGGTTTTAAAAATCTGGTGGCTTGTATGGTAAGAACACACACACATACACACACTTGTGCACACACATATACACAGGTGCATATGCAGTCTTTTTGAAACTGTTGGTGGGAGTCTCATGTCTCAGTTTGAAAGTTATTTAAATAGAAATTTATTTGGCACGCTTACTGTGTCAGACTCTGCTAGGTAGCATAGACATTTGGGCCAAAAGATCAGACTTAGGCTCCGTTTTCATATAGTTTTTAGTCTGGCATGATACATAGGCAAACAAATCATTATAATACATTATAAGGGATATATTGATGGAAAATTCCACATGACTAGAAGTTGTAGCAGGAGAAATTGGTATAATTCAGAGTGTTGGTGAAGGCCTTTCAGGAGGAATGTTTAGATTGACATGTGAAGGAAAAGTAGGAGTAGGCCAGAGAAAATAAGGCCTAGGTGGCAGGCCTGAAGAGAGACCTTATCCCAAAGGGGTTGAGGAGAGGTTCTTTTGTAAGTGAGAGAGAGTGACAGGGAGGGTGCTAGAAATAGAGGCAACAGAGTATAAAAGACTGCAAACTGGGACCTTTCAGGCAAGAAGGGGCTGGAAATAAGTATTTCAAGTCATGAAAGGCAAGGACCTACATCCAAGATGACTCTATCCAGCAAAAATTTCATTTAGAATGGATGAGTATATAAAGTGCTTCTCAGATAAGGTCAAGTTCAAGGAGTTCATCATCACCCAGCCTTTATTATATGAAATGTTAAAGGGATTTATATAAGGCATGGAGGGATATCAACAGGGGAGTGGGAGGGGGAGAGAGGGGAAAAAGGTACAGAGAATAAGTACCATAAATGGTAGGTAGAAAACAGGCAGGGGGAGGTTAAGAATAGTATAGGAAATGTAGAAGCCAAAGAACTTATGTGTATGACCTATGGACAAAAACTAAAGGGTGAGGAATGGGGGGGTGGGGGTGGAGGGGAAGAAAGAGGGGAAACGGGACAACTGTAATAGCATAATCAATAAAATATATTTTAAAAAAGATTGTTCACCAAAGCAACGGGATCTATCAAAGGATCAGAAAGGCCACTCCATCTGCCGATTGGAGAGTCAATTTGAGGTGGGTGAGACTAGCGACGAGAATACTTGTCAGCAGTTTATTGTGAAGCTTGAGGAGAGATCCAGCAGTGGTCTGGACTAGAGAAGGAGAGAAGAGAAATGTTAAAGTTTGTAAAATGTTTAGATTATAAGATTATTAGGACTTGATTTAGGGCTAAGGTGACGAATGAGGGAGAGTGAGGATTCTAGAATGACTTCAGAGTTTGGGGTAACTAAAAAAGTTAGAGCTCAAGAATCTTCAGAGTGAATCTCCAGGATGTTATGAATTTGGACTTGCAATTCTGCTTTGAAGGAGAACATTAACTTGGTGTAATTTTCAGCATTAGTTATTTGGTATTTAATTCAAGAGATACTCTTGAGTATCTAGTCTATTGCAGAGTATTTAGAACACTTTTAGTCCTATAAAAAAAAATGGACATAGTTTCTACTATCATCCTAGTGAGAAGACAGATAAACACATATATTCAATAATTTAGGGCTATAAAGAAAACCATCTAGAATTTTAATAAGAAATGCAAAGGGAGGAAGGGGGACCCACCCAGATAGTGTGAGCATAAATAGTAGCCTTTTGGGGGGGAAGTTGCTAAGAAATCAGCCAAGTGAATAAAAGACGAAAGACAATTTTAGGAAAAGGAAGTGTCCTATGCAAAAAGGAGATTGAATATTCTTGATAAAGTAGCTGGAAGGAGAATAAACTGCCCAGAGCATAGTGGGATGTGGTGGAAAGTGATCTGGTGATTTACTAAGGTATTTTGGGGGAAGTCACAGAGGACAGATTGATGTGGAGGCCACAGTAAGACACTTGGATTTTATTCTTGATGCAATGGAAAACCGTTCAGCAACTATTATCCTTTACATGCTTTGTGGAAAATGGTTTGGAGAGAACTAAAATTTAGGAAAAGGAACTGTTAAGCAAGCTATTGCAGTAGTTCAGATGAGAGGTAATGGAAGCTCAAACCAGGGTGGTAACTGAGGACTGGGATTTAAGGAGAAGTAGGAAAAAAGAGGACTTAGGTCTGTCATTAGGAAAGACTTTTAGGTCTTTCTTTGACCAAGTGGGTTGACCGTGGGGCCATTCACTGAGGTGTGGGAGGAAAAGCAGGTAATGAGATGAAACCAAGGGTTCACATGTTAAGTTGATATGACCCTAAGTATTCTACAGCCCTAAAGTAATAGGGACAGCAAAATAGCAAGAATGTCCTTTAAGTGTGGATGAATTATACAAAATGGGAAAGAACTGGAGATTGACATTGAGATGGACATCTCAGTGGACAGAAGGATGATCTCACCCAAGGCCAGACAGGAGAATGAGCATCATGTCAGCATATAACAGTATGAACAGGTGAAGCTGATGAAGTCCAAATACACTTCTCCCCTCTGCCCAACCACACAATGCTCCAATTAAGGCTAAATATAACCTAGGAATTAGCTACCTCTCTAAAAGCAATCAGGGAAGGGATAAATCCCCAGTTAACTATTTTTGAAATGGAAATGAATGTGTTTACCAAGATTTACTAATATAAAATTATTATTATTTTTTTTAATTTTTTATTTTTTTAATTATTTTATTGTTGTTCAATTACAGTTGTCCGCATTTACCCTCCCCCCACCCCAGCCCAGTCAAACCCACCTCCCTCCCTTGCTTCCCCCCTCCCCCTTGGTTTTGTCCATGTGTCCTTCATTGCAGTTCCTGAATACCTTTGTCCCCCTTCTCCCCTTCCCCTTTGGTTACTGCCAGAGTGTTCTAAACTTCAATGTCTCTGGTTCTATATTGTTTCTATGGTTGTATTTTGCTTGCTTACCTCAGAAGCGTCTTGGCTGTGGCTGATCTGAATTCCCCGGTAGCTGATCTGGCCTCGGTGCTTTCGCTCCTGAGTCGTCATACGAAACTTTTTAACATTTCATATAGTAGAGGCTGCATGATGATGTACTCCTTGAACTTGACCTTATCTGAGAAGCACTTTATCTGCCCTTCCATTCTAAATGAAAGTTTTGCTGGATAGATTATTCTTGGTTGTAGTCCCTTGCTCTTCATGATTTGAAATATCTCTCTCCAGCCCCTTCTTACTTATCATATTCTTCATCTGTTCAACTATTTGCATCCACCTATTTTCCAGTTTTGTTAACAATTTGATTACAAGCATTTTAAATTGCGCATCTGATAGGTTGACTATGTTGTCATCCATTAGTTGTACTTTGTTCTGCTCCTTCATTTTGGTCATTTTTATTCTTTTTATCTCGGTGCACTTGTCAGCTGGCAGGTGCCTGCAACCTGGGTCTCTTTTTGGATGACGTTGCCTCTGGGGGCGGGGTCTGGGAGGAAGCAATGGCGGCCTCCGATCACCGCGGGCTTCCGTCACTCCTCCTCTCCTCAGCTCCCCACCGCCTCCTCTGCCAGACTCGGTTCTGCTGGCTCAGCCCTGGCCTCTCTCCGGCAGCGTCGCTGGCTTGCGGGATTCACCCATTGTTTGGAGCCACGCCCTGTTCAGGCACTGGCGGCTTGAGTTGCGGCGTAAGTCGTGGCGTGAGTGAGACCCTCCGTGAGCGCTGCTTCCTCCGCCCGTTTCTTCCCTGCTTACCGGCCTGGATGTTCGTCTTCTCCTACCTCCTGGGTGTCGGACTTCCCTTCAGTTCAATTCTGTCCGTTCTGGTTGTTTAATTTTTCGCTACTGCATTCATTGTGTAGACATTCTGGATGTGCGGGCAGCGAGTGCGACCACCTACGCTGCCATCTTGGCGGAAGTCTACTAATATAAAATTATTTAACCCATAATATTAGATGGGCAATTAAAATATATATAAAAGATTATGGTAAAAATACTAAAAAATTACTATATGTATATATACATGTGCATCTTTGTGTGAGATATATGTATATATACATCTCACATATGTGTGTTTGTATATATATAAAAAATATATGTAGAGAGAGTTAGAATGTTTGTGCCTGTGTTTGGGGTGTGTTATCTTCATAGTTCATTAAAATTTTTTTGAGAGGAAATGCTTGTATCTTAGCTGTGCTTAATGTAATCCTGGTTCCAAATAAATATTTAATATGTGCTTGCTAATGATGAATAGCCAGCATTTTAAAACACAGATGATATACATGAACTGCTATAAAGTTTTGGTGAGCATTTCAGTGTTTGGCCAAATTTAGTGCCAGTAATATGTACAGAATCAGATAATTCAGATTAATCAAAATATCAAGAAAACAAGAAACCAATAAAAAGTGGTTTTAGTCACACCAGGAAGTTTGATAGAGCCACATATGATGCAAATATACAGAAAACTTTTACTCAAATTTACGCAGCTTTTTCCTTGGCTATGTATGCAAACATACTCTGTTGAGTGAAACTCTGTGCACCCTGGGTAAGTATAGAAACTCTAATGATAGGAATAATCAAAACTGACCCCTTCTGCTACTTTTGGTCTAATAAATGCTAAGTCAACTACAAAATTTGATTTAAAAAAGAAAAGAAAAAACTAACTTCTGAAACTCCATGCTCCTTTATTCATTAAACCCTGAGTGAAATAGCACAACAGCATGAGTTCTGCCTTTTGATTTGTAATGTTCTGTATGTAACCCAATTTTCAGACTTGGAAAAATGATATCATCACCAGAACTAGCTTTGTACTTAAAGCATTAATGAGAAATGAAGGACTTTTTAGGTAAGCATAAAAAAAAATCCTTAGAAAAAAGAGTGAAATAAAAAGATGAAAGGACTTTGGTTTTGGCTCTAAGAGGCAATAGACAACTCATGCAAAGAAGGCGTTACTTACTGTGTTAATTACCTTACAGGCTCATCAGAATTCTTCTTCTGTACCTTTCCTATACTGTCCTCTTTTGTCCTCCTACTTTTATTTTTGGAAATGAATTCAAACTTATGAATAGATTTCTGTGGTTGGAGTCACTCAAGAATTAGTAAAACAGTGCAAAAATGTGTAAAAAATGACAAACTGTCCCCTCATTGCGGGTTTTTCCCAAGCTAGACCATGGCAAATATGTTTGTAAGTAAGTATGGTATTATGTTGCCCCTATAGTATATAATTTAAATTCTGCTGATAAACTATTTCAAAACACAACTAGAATGATGAGCAGAGTAAAAGCTGTGCTGAAATTAAATATCATCTTTAATGGTAATTTAAAATAATTATGTGAATCCATGTATTAAGAAACCAATTACCAATGCACCAATCCTCTCTACTATCTAACATCTCCCAATGTATGACACAAAAATTGGAAACCTTTTTGAAAAGATTTGGTATTAAATACTGTTATGTATAAAGATGCCTGAACATTTTCTTCCTACTGACTCAAACATGGTCACAGTTCAATACTTTTTTCAGGGATCTTTCTTAAATAAAGTTTAGATATCTAAATGACATTATTAAAGCTTCCTTATCTTTGGAAACTCAATGGATGCAATTTTATTGTTTTTAGAAAAGAGAAAACCATCTCAAATTAGAATAAGCTGGATCAGACATTTATTGATCAACATAACTGGGTAATTAGAGATAGAGACAGGTATAGGGTCAAATTATGCCCACACCATTCTCTCTCTATCTAATATCTTCATTGCTGTTGACCCTATACCTGTCTCTAGAGGCAAAGAAGTAGAAAAATATGATGAGCTTGGTGTGAAATATATGTTCACATCCCTGGCCCAGGGAATGAGATTCTGTGTTTTGGCAGCTCCTCCAGAATCACATAGGTGAAGGAAGAGAGGAGGACATCCCCGCACAGAATGCGAGGGTTACCTAACAAAGGGGAAAGGATGCAGGGGAGACAGAAACACAGAAGCATGAGCCTTACTCTCTTATGCAAAGATGACCACAGTTTAATACTTCTCATACATTTCTTGGAAGAAACACAGAATATGTACAGATGCTATTAATTCCATCTTACTAACACTGTTGGGAAGCAAGAGTCATTTTTATCAGGCTTATCTTGTACCAGTGTGGAAAATGCAACATATAAAGTTTAAATGATTTGTTCAATATTATTCATCTAATAATGGATTCAAACCGTACTGTAAGTGTAGAATTGTGTAAACCAGGAAATATTCTCTGCCAGGAAAGTATCAGGAAATAAACAAGATTTTGCTGGAGTGATCCCATGGTTGACAGTTTGTGGATAATAGTGTTCTCTCCTTCATCTGTCAACATTTTTAAATTTAATTTTTAATATTAATTTTTAAATGATGTTAATTCTTCCTGTCCATGAGCACACTATATATTTCCACTTATTTGTATCTTCCTCAATGTCTTTCTTCAGTGTTATATTGTTTTCCAAGTACAGGTTTTTTACCTCCTTGGTTAAATTTATTCCTAGGTACTTTTTTTTGTTACAATAAATGGTATTGGATTCTTAATTTCTCTTTCTGATAGATCATTGTTGATGCACAGAAATGCCATTGATTTCTGAATATTAACTTTGTACTCTGTTACGTTGCCAAATTCACTTATTAAGTGGAGTAGTTTTTTGGTGGAGCCCATAGGTTTTTCTATGTGCACTGTCACGTTGTCTGTGAATAATGACAATTTTACTTCCTCCTTTCCAATTCAGATGCCTTTTATTTCTTCTTGTCCAATCTCTGTGGCCAGGACTTCCAGTACTATGTTGAATAAGAATGGTATAACTGGACATCCTGGTCTTATTCCTCATCTTAAAGGAAATACTTTTAGTTTTGCTCATTGAGCATGATGTTGGCAGTAGGTTTTTCGTATATGGCCTTTATAATGTTGAGGTGTGCTCCCTCTACTTCTGCTTTGCTGAGTGTTTTTATCATAAATGAGCCCTGGATTTTATCAAATACCTTTTCTGCATCTATTAATAGAATCATGTTATTTTTGTCTTTCATTTTATTTATGTGCTATATCACATTTATTGATTTGTGAATATTGTACCATCCTTGCATCCCTGGGGTAAATCCCATTTGATGATGTCATATGATCTTTTTTAATGCATTGCTAGATCTGGTTTGCTAGAATTTGTTGAGGATTTGAGCATCTATGTTTATCAGAGACATTGGCTTGGTTTTCCTTCTTTGTTGTATATTTACCTGGTTTGGGGGTTAGGATAATTCTGATCTTATAAAAAGAGGTTGGGAGTCTCCCCTCTTCTTGAATTTTTGGAATAGTTTGAGAAGGGTAGGAGTTAGTTCTTTTTTGAATGTCACCTCTGAAGACATCTGGTCCAGGGCTTTTGTATGCCAGTAGATTTTTGATTATAGATTCAATTTCACTAGTTGTTATTGGTCTGTTCAGGTTTTCTGCTTATTTTTTATTCAGTTTTGAAAGATTGTTTTTAGAAACTTTTCCTTTTCACCCAGGTTGTCCAATTTCTTGGCATATAGTTATTTATAGCAATTTCTTTCAATCCTTTGTATTTCTGTGGTATCAGTTACTTTTCCTCTTTCATTTCTAACTTTATTTCTAGGTCCTCTCTCTTTTCTTCTTGAGTCTGATTAAAGGTTTGTTAATTTGTTTATATTTTCAAGAACCAGTTCCTGGATTCATTGATCCTTTGAATTGTTTTTTTTCAGTCTCTGCCATTTAATTCTGCTCTCATCTTGATTCTTTCCTTCCTTCTGCTCACTCTGGACTTTGTTTGTTGTTCTTCTAGTTCTTTTAGATGTAAGGTTAGGTTGTTTGAGATTTTTCTATCTTTTTTAGGTAGGTCTGTATTGCTATGAATTTCCCTCAGAACTGCTTTCACTGTGTCCCATAGTTTTGGGGTGTTGTATGTTCATTTTCATTTGTTTCCAGATACTTTTTGATTTCTTCCCTGATCTCATCGTTAACCTACTCATTATTTAATAATGTTATTCAGTCTCCAAGTATTTGAATATTTTTGAGTTTTTTCCTTGAGGTTGGTTTCTATTTTTAAGCCATTATGATCTGAGAAGATGCTTGATACAATTTCAAATTTTGTGAATTTTTTATGGCTTATTTTGTGTTCTGCCTCATGGTCTATCTTTGAAAATGATCCATGTGCATTTGAGAAGAATGTACATTTTGTTTCTTTGGGGTGGAATGTTCTGAAAATATCAATTAAGGCCATTTGATCTAGAGTGTTGTTTAATGCTGCTATGTCCTTGTTGATTTTTTGACTGGAATATCTATTGATTGTTGACAGTGGGGTATTAAAATCCCCTAAAATGGCTACATTGTTAATTTTTCTCTTAAAGTCCTCCAAGACTTTCTTTATATATTTAGGTTCTCCTCTATTAGACATAAGTGCATATACGTTTACTAGGATTATATCCTATTGTTGGATTAGTATTATATAGTAACCTTCTTTGTCATGGCTTTTGTTTTGAAGTCTATTTTGTCTGATAGAAGTATTGCTACCCCAGCTTTTTTTAAATGTCCATTTGTATGGAATATTTTTTCCATCCCTTCACTTTCAGCTTGTATAAATCTTTTGCTCTGAGGTTGGTCTCTTGTAGATGGGTCATGTTTTCTTATTCATTCAGCTACCTTATGTGTTTTGATTGGAGCATTTAATCCATTTACATTAAGCATTATTATTGGTAGGTATTTGTTCATTGCTGTTTTTTCCATTTATACCTATGTTCCTCTCCATTTCTTCTTCTTAAGGGAGTCCCTTTAGTACCTCTTGCAATGCTGGTTTGGTGGAGATGTATTCCTTTAGCTTTTTTTTTTTTCAACCTGAGAAGCTCTTTATTTCATCTTTAAGAACACAATTTTAGAAGTCTACTTTGATTACTTTCCCAAGCAACCACACTAAAATAAATGAACACCTTTAACTTTCAATTTTAACATTAAGCTTGCTTCAGAACTTCTACCCAAGGAAAAATACCGGAAAACCAATGAGCAGTGATAATCTGCGTGGAAAAAAAAAAAAAAAAAACAGTGGATGGTAATTATTTAGTTTTTTCTTCCTGTTCTAGATATACCTGAAAATAAGAGCAATATTTTTGCACAGGTATAAATGACCCTGTGTCATTCAGAGATGTTCAAAATCCTTTGAACATTTCTTCCACATTTTAATATTTTTATTTAATGCTGCCTTCCTAAAATAGAATGCATAAAATTGTATTGCTCAGCTTCCCTTTCAATTAGGGTCAGATAGATGATCTAGGTTTCTTCAGTGAGACAAAACCACCCTGAACTTTCATTTGTAATTGAGCTAGATGAAGAAATAGACCCAATATGAAAAATAAACCTTGTTGGCTTAGGTACAATCAGAGACTCTTGATTCTGAGGTTAACAGTAGTGACAAACTCCTAATCAAGCAGTTTAACATGGTGTTTCTGGGGCTGACAATGGGTATATGATAGCATCTCAAATTAAGAAACTCAATTGCTTCAGGGGAGAAATCATTCTGGTGTCATTAGTGTCCAAAGCAAACTTCTCAGACCAGTTCTGTTGTAGGAGTTGTTCCTGACAACTGAATTCAAAGCCTAATAATTCTCTGAGCTTCCAATTATGTCTCCATAAATTCCTTTCTGTTCAAATGAGCTAAGGTGGGTTCTGTTGACAGAACCTAAGAACCCTGAACAGTACAAAGAAGTAAAGCTTTCTGAAAGATGGTTGTAGTTTTAACTATATTATAATACAATAATTTATTTTTACTTTTTCCAGTACTCTAAAAAATGCATGTTTCAATTCATTGTATTGGTTGTACAAGCTGAACATCAACAGGAATATCAAAGTGATTCACATGTTTTCCAGTGTATTCTTTTTTTTTCTTTTTTTTTAATTGATTCTTTTTTTTTACTTTTTTTTATTTTTTGTTCAATTACAGTTATTTGCATCCTCTCCCCTCCCCTCCTCCCTTCCCCTCCTGCCTCACCTACCCCCCCAGCCTCCCTCCACCCCCTTAGTCCTGTCCATGTGTCCTCTACAGTGATTCCTGTAAAACCTTCTCCCCATTGTCCCCTCCCCTGTCTATTATTAGACTGTTCTTAATTTCAATGTCTCTGGTTATGTTTTGCTTGCTTTCTACTTTTGTTGGTTATGATCTGGTTAAAGGTGAGATCATATGGTATTTGTCCCTCACTGCCTGGCTTACTTCACTTAGCATAATGCTCTCCAGTTCCATCCATGCTGTTGCAAAGGGTATAAGCTCCTTCTACCTCTCTGCTGCGTAGAATTCCATTGTGTAAATGTACCATAGTTTTTTGATCCATTCATTTGTAGATGGGCACTTAGGTTGTTTCCAGCACTTAGCTATTGTGAATTGTGCTGCTATGAACATAGGAGTGCAAAGGTTCTTTTGAATTGGTTTTTCAGGATTCTTAGGGTATAAACCCAGTAGTGGAATTGCTGGGTCGAAAGGCAGTTCCATTTTCATTTTTCTGAGGAAGTTCCATACTGTTT